>CM014083.1:1197095-1434741 GCA_004119915.2 Collichthys lucidus
GGCTTATTGGCTAATAATACTGATAAAGACTTATTTGCCTGTGGTAGTTCTGAACTTCAGAGGAGATAAATAAAGCTGCTCCATGCCTGTCAACTTTTTTCTGTATATTGCCTGTCTGAAGTTCAGCTCTGAGTCAGCTTGAATGTCCTTCATGACTTCCTCAGTCATGGGAATTCCCTGTAGTGCTGACAATGTAGGATATCTGACACCACAACAGTCAAATGAATTAATTGCCATTAGTCCCAGTGATGTCATGCTTAGAGCTCTTGGTTCAGTTGTCATAAGTCGACATGAACATGAAACAGACCAAGTCTGAAAGATATTATTTTCTTTGTGACCTGAGATGACCTGAGATGACTTGAGATGCTGCTTTTCCAGTCAAACAACAGTAAGTATGAGAACGTGATTCTCACTGTGAGTCTATACAAGTGAGTGCTCAGGTTTAAATCTTTTTTTAAGGTGTACACACATTAATTGATTTTTACATATGTTCATAAATCTGAGCACACGAACACGCTGAGATCCATTTTCATAACTCTTCTTCTTCTATTGCTGCAGTCGCGTTGGAGAGCTCTATCTGCTGATATATGAGTAGTTTTTGATGGTAAATATGTATATGAACTTTTAGTTCTTGGGAAATAATCAGACTGTGTTGACATTGTCATATTGCTACTTAGACCTAAGTATCAGTTGATTAGTTATTCTTAGAGACAACTGGCTCAGTTTCTTAAAGAAATTTAGTGTTTCATCCAGGAGTTAACTGACTGGCATTGAATCCCAGGTATTTATTCATATATTTGTTCAGGTCTTCAAGAAACTAAAGCAAAGCAAGCTGCTACAATAACCTTCAATGGATACTACAACAGGAAGTTTTGCAAAGAGCAAACGTGTGTGTGTGTGTGTGTGTGTGTGTGTGTGTGTGTGTGTGTGTGTGTGTGTGTGTGTGTGTGTGTGTGTGTGTGTGTGTGTGTGTGTGTGTTACTGCTCACACATTCATTCGTTAAAGGAAGATTATAATTTATTGTTATTTCTTTCATTTTCACTTTGTGGAAGCAGATCATTAGTAACATGAACAAACACAGAGTTACTCAACATCCTGCCTCGGTCTGTGTTTACACTCAGAGCTGCATCAAGAAGAGTTACTACATAAAGAAAGCTGTTCTGCCTTTTCAGATGGCAGCTGGTGTGTGTGTGATTTATTTTAACATGGTTCAAATATGTCTTGTCTGTTGACATATTCCTTCCTATCCTATTTTTGATAAGCACCATTAACAGAAAAGTACATGTTCATCTGTTTTTTGTTTTGTTTTGTTTTTCTTTTAAAGGCAGGGTGGGGGTTTACTGTTTAGACAGTGGGTTGAGGGGGGAGTGGAGGTATGGACGGGGAGGGGGCTAGGGGTCGGCGGGAGTCTGGAGAGACAGACAGGGAGAGAGAGTATAAAGGATCTCATTGTTTTGAATTCCCTCAAAGGGAGAGCGAGAGGAGGGAGAGGTGGGGGTGGGATGGAGGCGGTATTATGTTTCAAGTGATGTGGAGTGGTACATTTTGGTTATGGGACACCACCAGGAGGATGGAGGGGGAGAATGAAAGAGAGGGAGACAGAGAGAGAGAGGGAGAGAGAGAGAGAGAGAGAGAGAGAGAGAGAGAGAGAGAGAGAGAGAGCAAGGCTTCCAAACTTCAGTTTCCAAAATAAATATTTCCAATCAAAACCTCCTCCTCTTTCACCCTCTCTCTCCCTCTCTCTCTTTCTCTCTCTCTCTCTCTCTCTCTCTCTCTCTCTCTCTCTCTCTCTCTCTCTCTCTCTCTCTCTCTCTCTCTCTCTCTCTCTCTCTCTCACGCACACACACACACGCCCAGCAGGCTATACTCAGGAATTCTGCTGCTTCATCATGCTTAAATCATCTTCCATATTCCTTTGTTTCTCTTTGTTCAGCCTGGCTGTCGTGTGAGAAAAGGTTTGCTTGCAGACACACAGGCTCTGTATTAACATACAATGATACACTTAAAAAACACAAAGAAAATACAGTACAAAAAACTGTAGTAAGCTTAAGATACTATGCTAACAGTATATAGTCAGTGAAAGTGGTGACACTCATGCGAAAGGTAGTAAAAAAGCCAAATGTCCTAATGGCTTCTTCACTTCAAAGCCTGAACACTGTTTATTTTTTGTTTCTGAAGCTGCAATGTGTACACAACGACCACGAGGTGTGAGATTTGGTGTGTTTGTCGGTTCATCCACTCAGCTCAGAGTTGATGTACGGTGTGTTTCTGTCTAGTTAAATTGTCTCTGTTAGACCATTGAATCCACATAGAGAGTTATGATATGTGGATATGTCTGATTATTTCCCAAGAACTAAAAGTTCAACTGTTGCAAACGTCTTGGTGCTGAGTCATTAAATTTATAAACAGTGCTGGAATCATTCTGTTCAGACTAAACTCAGTACAGTTGATGATAGTCACAAACAGTATTATGGTCATGTGATCACCTGTATGTGCGTAGATTTGATCAAATTATCAGCACAATAAAGCAACTCACTGCCAGAGTCCATAATTGTATAGTTATATAATAATTTCCACATTTAAAGTGAAACCATTTATTTTTTATGTTGAATAGACAAAAAGTACTGAGCGCTAACAGCACTTTGGTTGTTCGGCTGGCCCACTAGTTTGGTCCTATATCTTGCCTATTGGATGAATTGCAATGCTGCAATGTGTTTTCATACAGGAATCTCCTCACCATGCATTTTCAGAACTTATCGGCCAAACTTCACTGGGCATTGTTGCATTGCATTCCTCCTGCGACTTAACAGAGGTCTTGGCTCATGAGTGCTGCTGTCCAGTCACATTTTAGATAATAAGCTTGTTTCTAAAAACTCAACATAAAGACTTACATAATACAGAGAAACACATATTCACATGGGTGACCCAACGCAAGTCCTTACGATGGTTTTACACTATTCCACTGACCTAGAGGTGGCAGTAATGTAGCAATGGGCCAGCAAAGGCAGGGAAGAAGAACTACAGGCTGGTAAATATGTAAGAGAGGCATAGAGCCACTGGAGGGGTGCATGGATGACCAGCAGAAAAATATGGAAAACTGAAACTGAGTTGAATGAATATGATTTATGTCAGAAAATAAACAAGAGTTTGCTGATGCTATCATGCTTCTCTATTTCACTGAAATGAAACGTTTGTCCTTTTTTATTAGTTGTTGCTCCTATCATTTGTTAAAAATGATGGGATTAGAAATTGGGTTTGCAAAGGAACAAATGCATTCAACATGTTTGTTTCAGAGTGAATGTGAACATAATATTTGTTTGTTAGGGTTAAAATACTGCACAGGGCATCTTTAAAGTCACCTGACTTCCCCACACAGTTATGACTGAGTATCGGCAACCAGACTAACTGGGTGGATTAGACTAGCTGTTTCTCATTGCTTCCAAATAAGCTGCTGGACCTATCTGGGCTGAACACACCGAGATGAAAGTAATGTTCATTTTTTGGTCCGCTTTTTATACAATGGTGATTTCCCAAAAGAGTTACAAAAGCATTTCACCAAATACAGTATGTATCCTGAGCTCACCTGAGCGCTGTGAACTGTCAATGGTTCTAATTGAACATGTTTAGGCAACAGCCAAAAAGCCATTGCCTCACAGAATTGTTAGCACATGCCATCCACTTAGCAACCACATGGCACCCAGAATGGTTGGTCCCCAAATATTGGCCATTAATGAATGATTGTGTGTGTGTGTGTGTGTGTGTGTGTGTGTGTGTGTGTGTGTGTGTGTGTGTGTGTGTGTGTGTGTGTGTGTGTGTGTGTGTGTGTGTGTTGTGTGTGTGTGCAGCTAATGACTAATGACTTTAATGACTATAAAGCACAGACAGCCATGGGAGAATACACACAGAATATCCAATGGGCCATGACACTTGCACTATTAAAAGAGCCTTGAATCATGTGTCCAGCTGGTAGACACACACTGTCTTTGTGTCACACCACACTCACACACACAGTGAGAGACACACCTGTCTGTGAATGAATCACATCACCAAGGTCAACCCCTTCACTCTTCTCACACACACACACACACACACACACACACACACACACACACACACACACACACACACACACACACACACACACACACACACACACACACACACAGTACCCTCTGCTGCTCCATGACCCCATGCATTCATAGGTCTCATTGTGGGCTAGAGATGTGCTTGTGGCTGTGTGTGCTTGTGGCTGTGTGATGGGGGTGGGGCCCGCATTAACCTCTGCACCCTCATCCTGATGTCCTGCCTTATCATCAGCCATATGTTGCTAAGAAGAGAACTGGGATCCAGAAGAAGAATGTCAGTATTTTACTTTTTTTTTTTTTTATGTTAAGACACTCGGGTTGACATTTCAACACAAGTGATAAAGGAAATGCAAAATACACTGACATGCATAATTAAAAAAATACTTTATAAGAACTGTAAAATCATTGTAGGTAACATTAATCAATATTAAACTAACCAGTAACATTCTAAGAGTAAGAGTTGGCAACACTTTTTTTCATACAAAAACAGCATTTTGCTGCTCATATATCCATCCATCATCTATAACTTCTCATCCTCATCAGGTCATGGTGACTTTGAGCAAGAGGTGGGGTACACTCTGGACAAGTCACTAGCTTATGACAGGGCACATAAGAGACAAACAACCATTCACACCCACATTCACACCTACAGACAATTCAGAGTCACCAGTTAACCTGTTAAGGTGCATGTCTTTGGACTATGGGAGAAAGGTGGAGTACCTGGAGAGAACCCACACAGACACAGGGAGAACATGCAAACAGTTCTCAAAGCAAAAAAGCTCACCACTGCACAGCTGTGCTGCTGCTCATGTGTGAATCCATCAGTTCTTCATTGTACTTACTTTACTTGTCAACTCACCATGCTTTTACACTGTTAAAAAGTCTGTCGACTAAGATGAATCAACTGACACTACTCTGTGTTACGGGAAAGATTGTGGTCAGTTAGCAGGATGAAGAATGTGAACCACAGCCTCTGATGCTTTGTTGACCATCTATGCCCGCCTCCTCCCAAGGAGGTTTTGTGGTGCATTAATGCTATTTCTTCCATGTTGTGATACAGTCAAAAATATATATATACTGCACTGTTTCCTGCATCATAATTTGGGCCATAAAAAGGAACAGATTCACATATTTTCTCACACCAGAAGCTTTGCTGTTTGGAGATGGTGTGACTAACTATGACCCATCGACTGTTTAAAGGAGTTTGGTGCCGTGGCTTTGAAAACTGGATTATTTGAGAGGCTGCAGTCATTTGCAAATGATTTCAGTGTGTTTACTCGTTGACAATGGGTGTGTGTAATGGCGGTGAGCACGAGTGTGCTTATACATTAACCCATCACAGTCCCTTACAGAAAATTCAGCTGTTCTCTTCAGGTTTTTCTGGGTCGAGACCACTTGTGTTGTTGTGGGTCGAGATGCAGTTGAAGTTGATTTTCTCTGAGGGAGGATGGAGAGAGAGGAAACGCAGGAGAGAGAGAAGAGAGAGAAGAGAGAGAGACAGAGCTGTGAGGCTCCAGATGAGAGTGATTTCCTCAAGAGGAAGAGTGAGGGAGGTGCTGTCCTGTGTGTGTGTGTGTGTGTGTGTGATTTGGTATGCTGTTATGTCTGTGATGTGATGCATTTTCATCTGCATACATTCCTGTGTGTCTATGTGTGTGTGTGTGTGTGTGTGTGATAGAGAGAGAGAGAGAGAGAGAGAGAGAGACAGAGAGAGAGAGAGAGAGAGAGAGAGAGAGAGAGAGAGAGAGAGAGAGAGAGAGAGAGAATCGGTGGCCTGTGTATGCATACATATGGCTATTTAGTTATTATGTGCCTAATTTGAATGTCATGTGTTGGTGGCCTTGCTTTGAAACCCCTCCACCCCCCACACACGCACAACTGCTCCAAGGTTCTTGCCAAGCCGACAGCCTGTTGGCGGGAGGGGCGGGTCTGCCACTAAAACAAAGAAATTAAGGAAGTGGGAAAAAGAAGAAAACGGGTGACAGAATGTGAAAAGACAGCTCGGGGGAGGTGGCTGAGGAGAGAGGCCAAATGGAGTAGAATGAATGCTGCAGCAAACACACACACACACACCCACACACAGAGCAGGCTGATTGCCGAGCTGATTAGCTGAGGCGCTGCTCAGACTGAAAAAGAACAAAGAGTGTATCCTCCAGTTAACACAGGGAGACAGATACACAGACTCAATGTTGAATTTTTATTAAACATCTCATTAAACATACATCAGTCAGTGTCTTCCACCTCTGATATGATGCCTCTGATGGATTGACAGCTGATAAGCACTGCACTGGCTTTGGGTTTATAGGATATAGGTTATAGGAGTCATATGTTACGTGCCATTTATGTCAGTTTTAAACTGAATCTGACTTTTACGTTATAGATGGATTTTTTGTTGTTGTTGCACTTCCTGGAACAAACATTTTCTTTCTGGGAAGAGTATAGAGTGGACGACCTGAGTGGGTCCACTGATCAGAAGATTGGAGGTTCGATCCCCTCCAGTCTGCATGTCAAAGTGTCCTTGGGCAAGATACTGAAGACCAAATTGCTCCTGAAGGCTGTGCCATCAGTGTGTTAATGTGTGAGATATGTCCTGTAAAAGGTGGTCGGAAAGGTCCATTTGCATGTTTCAGGACATCGACAGACATTTTAAGTTATAAGTAGTAAACCTCTAGCAACACGAATGTAAACAATATAAATTTAAATGTTTTTCTGCTTGATTTCAAGCTGCTGCCTTTAAATATATCAAACATAAATGTTTGAATCGGAGGAATTTCCTGGAAGCTTCTCTGCTCATCAACGACCACAGTGTGGAAAATTATAAATAATAAATAAATGTCAGCAGAGCTTTGTGTTTTCGCCTGCTTTCTTGTCATGTGTGCTGCTTTTAAATGAGATGAGAGGGGCTCGTGTGATTGGTCAGTCACTAAACTCGTTCCATTTAGTATTTCTCCTACTAATATGCCATGTGTTCATCATTTCTTCCATATTGCTGCAAGCTGTGTCTGGTTTGTGAAGCCATTAGTGTTCATCAAAATAATTAAAAAAAAGTCCCACACTCTCTGTTTAGAGTTTGTAGAATGAAGTTCCATTTAGCAACTTTGTTAAAGACATTTAAACCCTTAGCTCTGTTACGACATTATTGCATGCAAGCTTCATGCTGCACCTTCACTTCATACGACTATAAACTTTACTGATGGCTAGAGAGCAGCGCATGTGCTGAAACAAAAGCTGCAAGCACAGAGACTTTCCTAAAGCACTTCATTCCTGCAGTCATTAGGAAATTGTCCAACTTCTTCTAAAATAATGTATTCAGATGAGCGGACTTTATAATTTAACCAGATTAGTCACTCCTAAATGCTTAATAACAGAAAACACCTGTGAAACAAGTTTCACTGATTTCACTATTTGAATTTCCTGAAACTTTAAGCGAGAGAGGAGAAGGTAAAAATTAGGTCAATATTGTTTTTTTTTTCCTGGTTTAATGTAGAGAAAGTAGGGTGATTTCCAAACAGGCTCCACATCAATATTCATCCTGATAAGTTGCCCACTTTCATCTTCGATTCTCGCTCATTTCTCAGCACACTGCACACTAATGACCTGCAGGAAGCCTTACCTCACACAAAGAGCTCTGAGAAAGAAAGGCGCAGACAGAGCGAGGGGGTCGAATCAGTGTCAGCATACAAGTGTCTTTGTCTGAAAGTGTGTCTGCAGAGTGGGCGACGCTGTGCGCAACTCATGAGAATGTGTGTGTTAGGGTTTAACTATGTTAAACCCCCAGCCCCGGTCTGGTGGAGGAAGGGCTAAGGGGTCAGGGGTCACCTGTGTCCTGACAAAAGGGACCTGAGGCCCCCACAAAAAGCCATGCGCCTGGGGGTGGGGGCTGCGAGGAGAAGACTTATTACCATCAGCCCTTGCCTGGCCTTTAACAATGATGGATCAGCATCTGTACATCCCGACACACTGACACTTATCCCTCAGCGGGAGGGACACCACGACAGAAAGCACCAGAGGGAGAAGAGGGGGGATGGGTGGCGGACATCTGCAGATATGTAACAGCATGTTGAGCAGTGCCTGCTGTCAAGAATCAGCAGATCGGCTGATTTAGACTGCCGTCCATCTGCATCTAATTGAAGCTTTTCATTGAGACCAACTGGAAAAAATAACCTTTTTAAGAACTCCTTTAAGGTCTGTTGAGATGAATGCAGAGCTGTCTGCACGGTTATTTGTCTTGGCTTCTAATTCTTATACTCAAAAAAACAAAGCGTCAGATTTATCCCCTATTGATTCACCAAATAGATCATACCATTTCATATCTGCAAGGAAAGTTGATAATTAAAAGGTTGCTTGTTAGTCTAGTGGACCCCACTAAATTTATGAATCCAAATTTAAATCTCAAATCAAAAATGGAGTTTACACAGTGACGACTGTTCAAAGTTGTTTGGATTTAGTAAGATTCAATTTCAATTCAATTTTATTTGTATAGCCCAAAGTCACAAAGTACATCTGCCTCGGAGGGCTTTACAATCTGTACAGAGAATGACACCCTCTGTCCTTAGACCCTCGGTTCGAGTGAGGAAAAACTTGCCCACAAAAACCCTTTTAACAGGGAAAAAATGTGGAAGAAACCTCAGGAAGAGCCACAGAGGAGGGATCCCTCTCCCAGGACGGACAGACGTGCAATGGATGTCACGTGTACAGGACAATCAACATAAACATTTTGTACAGTTACAATGACTGACAGAATGACAATGAATGATAAAGTGACCACAGTAGCAGATGCTGGGTGGAAAGTCCATTACCAGCTGCAGAAACAGAACTCACTGTTCTTATATTGTATTTGAATATTTACACAGTTTTAGATGTTTGTTTTAAGTTTAGTTTTGCAAAATATATTCTTATCTTCTATCTTAGTGTTCAGTCTGACACAATTTTGTCAAATTTGGCAATTATGCAAGTGTGAGGAGTTCCCCAAGCTTCAATCTTTTCAAACGACATAACATCAATGACCATAGATATTTGCAAGTGTATTGAACCAATGAATGATACTTCACCGTAAGACAAGATGAAATATGTACAATGGTAGTATTTGTCTGTGTATTTGTGACATTCACTTAATTATTTGTGTCAAGCATTTTTTTTTCTTACACCTCAGTTGTTTGCTATGAATGCTATAAATTGGTATAACGCACATTTTTAGAACTCTGCAAAAGCAATATGGGTAAAGGTGCATAACAATTTAGAAATGAGGGAGTCTATGAAGTGCCAATACACAGATGAAGTCAAAGGCATCTGAATGAGGTAAATCCTTGCAGAGGCCAACTGAACTTTGGCTGCCAGTCCAGAAGTACATTTGTCAGTTTTAATTATGAAAATGATTTCTCGTCAGCCTCACAGACCTGAAACAATGTTCCAATATGTTTGACATGAACACTGGGGGGACAGGGACTCCATCCCTATAGCCTCCATGAAGCTATGTATAATGAATGTGGTGGACCAAGTGAAGTGTAGCTACTTCCCTTTATTGCACCTCTGCCCATTTCTCACTCTGAAAACACTATTACTTATTATAATCGGAGGGAAAAGCAAGGGAGTGAGAAAGAGTAGATTAGAAATGAAAGCAGTAGATGATGGGTGGATGGGGGTGGGGGGTCCTTTAGGCAGGCCTGATGAATAAGGTCTCATGACTGATGACTGGGGCTTTCTCATGGAAATCAGCGCTGAAAAAGTAATTAGGGAGCTCTTTCATTAGCTTAAACACAGCTAGGCAAAGAGATGCTTCTGGTGCATCCCTCCCTCTCTCTCTCCTCAGCTTGCCCACCAAAGAATCCTTCTTGAGAGTTTTGGATTTGTTTAGGCCTTAAGTTTTCTTTAACAAACCCGCTGGGATGAATGTGGAAGAAGAAGAAGAAGAAGTAGAAGAAGAAGAAGTAGAAGAAGAAGAAGAAGAAGAAGAAGAAGAAGAAGGAGAAGAAGAAGAGTGTCATGGAGAACTGAGGAGAAAGAGAGCACACAACACACCAAATTAGATCATTATGGTGTTTTCTCCAAGTTCTTTTTATCCCATGCAAGTCTCTGATTCAAATTAATAGTCAATTAGTCCAACTATTAACATGCATGCCAGAACTCACTCCCGTAAGAAGCTCAGGGGAAAAAATTCTCCTCAGTCGTCTGACATTTTAACTTTTCCTCACGCAAATCATCTCCCTCTCCTTCCACGCCGCCCACCTTTCTTTTTTTTCTTTTTCTTTGAATGTACGTGTTGAGTTGCACATGAATGATTCAGGAAGGAGCATGCTGCTAAGTGTTTGCGACTCTTAATGCGAGTCAGTAGCTGCTTTTAATGTGTCCCTCCTCATCAACACACACAGGTACTGGCCCTTGATGTAGCGCTGGCTCTGGCCCACATTTCAGCCATGTGATTTCACACAAAATCTGCACGCACACACTCTGCAGGCCCCTGTCGCTATGCCCCGCGGCAACCTGTACACTTCCCTCAGTAGCTGGGAGTGGGTCTGTCTGGAGAACATGAGCTCGGTAGATGCCAGGAGACTCTTTAGTCAGAAAATCTTGTTTACTTTTCATTTTTACACCGCGCCACAGCCCCACTCTGGGGCTTTCTCATCCCTGCTACACTTCCAAAAAACTTGTACCGCCTGCACTTATGCTTTTCCCCTGTCTATTTCTCTTAGCGATTCAAAACCAACTGGTGAATTTAAGAGCCGACTCCAACAAATATACACAGTTGTTTCTACAAGCACAACTCTGTCATGTTTTAGGAAAGAAATGGCTTTTTGCTGGTGTTTGGATGAGTGTGCACCACATGAGACTCACTGTTGGTGTTTGATTGAAGAGATTCTCTTAGATTATATGACTCCGGTCCTGAATTTCCTTCCAAACCTTGCCTCTACTGGAGGTCAAACAAAGCTCTGGATCATGCCGAGGTCATTAGCTAGTTAAACGCTAAAGGCTTTAAGGTTCACCAAATTAGGCCCAAGCAGTTTCCTCCCCAGGTCCAACCTGGAATTCAATTTAATTCAATTCAATTTTATTTGTAAAGCCCAAATAAGCAAAGTACATTTGCCTCGGAGGGCTTTACAATCTGTACAGAGAAAGACACCCTCTGTCCTTAGACCCTCGGTTCGAGTGAGGAAAAACTTGCCCACAAAAAACCTTTTAACAGGGAAAAAATGTGGAAGAAACCTCAGGAAGAGCCACAGAGGAGGGATCCCTCTCCCAGGACGGACAGACGTGCAATGGATGTCACGTGTACAGGACAATCAACATAAACATTTTGTACAGTTACAATGACTTACAGAATGACAATGAATGATAAAGTGACCACAGTAGTAGATATAGTAGTATTAATGACAGTAGTAATATGTGTAGTGGGCGCCGTCCAGGATCACAGCAGCAGCCACGATCCACGAAAAACCTGCTGGACGACAGAGCACAGAAACTCCGGGGAAGTTTGGTCAGCAGCATGCATTAATGAGACATGTCCAGAGACAGACAGACAGACAGACAGACAGACAGACAGACAGAGAAAGAGAGAAAGAGAGAGAGAGACAGACAGACAGACAGACAGACAGACAGACAGACAGACAGACAGAGAAAGACAGACAGAGAAAGACAGACAGAGAAAGACAGAGAGAGAGAGGCAGAGTAGGAGGGAGGGTTTTCGGTAAGGGAGATGTGACTACATCTTTAACCAATACCGTGCCTGGCTAGGCATAACCCTGGGGAGTCCCCCGGCAGTCTAATCCTATAGCAGCATAACTAAGGGATGGCCTGAGCCAGCCCTAACTATACGCTTTATCAAAAAGGAAGGTTTTAAGTCTACTCTTAAAAGTGTTGACCGTGTCTGCCTCTCGAACCCAGATTGGTAGTTTGTTCCACAGAAGAGGAGCCTGATAGCTGAAAGCTCTGGCTCCCAATCTACTTTTGGAGACTATAGGAACCACAAGGAACCCAGCGTCCTGAGAGCGCAGTGTTCTAGATGGATAGTAAGGTACTATGAGCTCTTTTAGATATGATGGTGCCTGACCATGAAGAGCTTTGTAAGTAAGGAGGATAATTTTAAATTCTATTCTAGATTTAACAGGGAGCCAATGCAAGGAAGCCAAAATGGGAGAGATGTGATCTCTGATCTTGGTTCCTGTCAGAACACGTGCAGCAGCATTCTGAATTAACTGTAAAGTCCTAAGAGAATGTGTTTAGATAAAGCACATGGGTCTGAGAATCATTAGGATAGGTCTGGTTATGGGCCGTGTAATTAATACACTCTTTAGTATGTCCTTCCCCTTGGGCCACCATCATAAACACAATTGCTGTTTTCACTGTCTGGACCTTTTAATTAAAGTCATAAAGCAATCCTGAATTGACAACAAATAGCACTGGATTGCCTGAAATAGCTGGTTACTGTGAAACTCTATAGAGAATGTCGACGTCTGTGTGGGGTACTGTAGCATACTGGTTTCAACAAAGCTCCGTGGTGCACCCAATTACTCATTGGGAGATTTGTTTGCCTCTAAAGTTGGTAAATTGATAGCTCATAATGAAAAACTAATCTGATGAGTAGCCTCCACTTTACAGTTGGTCTGGTGTCTAATCGCAATATAACAGCACTTAAAAAATCGTTAAAATTGAAAATACGATTGTTATAGCAGCAGCTTATTAGTTCTGTTGTAATGAATTAGATACTTGCTAATTACATTTGTGCAAGAAGTAATCTGTTTACAGTTTAATAACCAGTTGCCCCTGCAATGCCGGGCTGATAAAATATCAACAGTGGCGGGGAATTGCACACAATAGGGCAACAAAGTGAATTTTCAACCAAAGATTAAAACAGAAGGAAAACAGGTCTCAGGCCCTGCTGTGGACAACTTCGAAATCCAAATCACAACAGAGGGAGTCTGTCTAGCCTGCTGTGAAAGCTGATCCTGGGATCTATAAGAGTTTCCACGCCAAGTGGCACTAAAATTAAGAACATGTGGCGCTCTGGTCAGAAAATTCTACCCCCACTCTAAAAATTAAAAAAAAGAGAGAAAGAAAGGGCAGCGCCTGCCTCACATCTGCCAAGACAAACAGAGAAGAAGAAGCGGGGGCTGGTGGGCGACTGCGGGTAGTAAATCTTTAGTCTAATGAATGAGCACTGCCGAAAATATGTCACCCATTGGCCCTGCACGTGGTAAACATTCAACTCAAGCCACATAGGAGGCCTTTGTTCGCTCTGCTCTCCCCCTCCGACACCCAGAAAAACTTCTTACTTGCTGCTGTCCTCCCTCTATTGTCCTGCAAGCATGCATTACCCACAACTCTGAGACAGTTTGAAAAAAAAAAAAAACCTAATGAGTTGACACTCTCCGTTTTTTGGGCAAACTATGATTTTAGTGCAAGGAGGAGCATGCCGCATAATGTAAAAAGTTTTATGACTGACACCAAAGCAAACAAGGAGACAAAGTTTGCTACTGTGTGTAGGGTAGATGAGCAGACAGAACAAGTTTGAAATGGAACCAAAAGTAGACAAAAAGAAGGTGTTCGCTTAACATCTGGCAGATAGTCCTCAGAACTACCCTTTTGAAGATAGAGAAAGAGGTAAAAAGAGGGGGGGTAGAATGAATACAGGTGGATTGATACAAAAAGAAAGCATTTGAAGGTTTAGTGCATATTACACTGTGACAACAACTGGCTAGATGCTCTTCTGCCAGTCCAAAGATATGAAAAGAGAACGTAGTCCCAGAGAGGCTATTGTGCAACTTCGAAAACAAGTGATCAGGTATCAGGGCAGCATATGCCAGACGTGTGTCCGTCAGAGAGGCAGGCTTAGGCTCTGTCATAACATGACTGCAGGGAAGGACCTGCTGTAAAAGTGCCTGTGATCATCCTAAACTGTTCGTACATGTAACATAAAACTACTGCAAGTCTTTTGAGGCGAGCCAGAGAAGTCAATTAGCCTTTGTGGCAGAGAAAACCTACCGGCAGAGTCCTTGCAGATGGATACCTTTGTGGTGTTTGTCAGCACTGCTCTAATTTACAGAGCAGGGTCGATGACAACTTGCTGCTTGCAGAGAGTATCGACGAGATGTTCCTGATTTTTGAAGCTCATGAATATTTCATGAGTTGTGAAAGAACTTCAACAAGAGCCTAGTTTAAAATCTGTAACTTCTGAGCTCAGGCTACAAATGCATCTTTGCACAAGTCCCTCTATAGAAATGAAAAGAATTTATTTTTTCTTTTCAGGGCAAATCATCTCTGCACATTCAGAGACCTTTTTACACTGTGTGGTTTCTTTGTAAGAGCTGCTCATCAAAGCGAAACAGGACATTTAAAAGCTTCTTTTCAAAGCTCAGAGAAAGTCAACAAGGTAAATGGTGGCGGTGCACAGCACATACCTAACAAGACAAGGGTCTTGTATACAGCTTGAAAACCCCATTACCAAGTCAAGGAGCTCCTTCAATACCTTCAAATGTGAATGAAGTCCTGGTGGGGCAGTTAACAAGACTGCACCCCAGGTAGGAGCAAGGGCTTTATGGATGGGCTGGCAATCCCAGCAAAGACAATCAAAGCTGATCAGAGACGAGAGCAGAGCAAATAAGCTTTTCTGCTGCAGAGAAAGGCTAACAGGCTTTACAGCATGTGAGCAACCCAGCATGAACACTCCCACATGTCATGTAAACAATGCAGTAATTACAAGTTTTCCTGAATTTACATGAAGAATCCATCTGTTACTTTATTTTTTTTTCTTTTGTCATGTGACACAAGCCAGAAGTATTTAATAATACACAATACAAAAATGATGTTGATGCCAATGCTGAATACTATTCAAACTGTAAGAACAATCTACCTGATGTAAAGTTGTTTATAGATACTATTGCATTGTTGGCTGTTGGACATCTTTGTAATATTGATGTTCTGTCACTCAGACTCTCTTACTCAGAACACGGCAAAAATATAGGGCATATGGAAAATAAAGAAATATTTGATGTCAGTGTTGAGGTAAAGATTTTTCAAGAGATTCAAGATTAGCTTTAAGTGTTGAAAAATTCAATTACAAATTACCTTCATCATAATTCTAAAGGTGTATGATAGCTCTTTGCAGCAATACTTAAAATCAGTGCAGTGTGCAAATGTTCTGGTGTAACTGATAGCAACCATGTGCTTAAAACAGTCAATAGCACAGCTCTATTTGTCTTTCTCTGACTCCATAGGCGTCAAGACTCAACACCTTAAATACATCATAAAGGCATCATCTCAATATTTTTCCTATAGGGAAAACAGATTAAAATACATTTAGCGTCTAACATGTAATTGGGCTCCATTTTGGTCGGTGTGTTGATATCTAGGTGGATCCAAGCAGCACATTTCTTCATGGAGCCTGCCTGGTGCACAGGGGAACCATCACACTGAAAACATAACAGCCAAACACAAACTGTTGACACAAAGTTGGAAGCACATTGTTGTCTAAAATCTCATTGCATGCTGGATTATTTACATTTCCCTTCATTAGACCTACAGAGCCGAGTCTAACATTAACCTAAAGTATTTGAACAGAATTGTGCTTGTGCTGTTGTTGTTAGTGTTCCTGTGGATACCTGGAAATGTAGATAACATGTAATCATACTGTGCTAGCTTCTACACTGCAACAATACAGTTTGATTCAAAGGCACTGACGCCAGAATGTGACGTCTCTCTAATCAATGTGCACCAAAGTTTAACAGTTACCCACTGTGAAATGGAGAAGAGACAGATTCAAATTTGCTGCTTGCATGGTTGCAGATCTGTCACCATACTCTCTGTCTTCTTTCTTTTTGTTTAATTTTGCAACATCTTCTCTTTATTGTCACAACTGAGCAAAGAAACACTTTACCTCTGAGACAGAACTTTTCAGAAATGTGGGAAGTTGGTGTCTGTTGTAAACATTGCAGGCTGAGGATGCAGCAAAAAAAGTTAAACTTTGTAAGATTTCATCACAGAATAACTGATGAGATACAGTGAACACACACACATCCACACACATATTGAAGAGACATAACTTAAAATAATAGCTCAACACTTAAATATGCATATTTTGTTCAGAGTGAGACAAAAATGAAAAGTAAAATATCAGTCTCATGTAGCAGTGGTTACTATGAAGCAGATCGGGGATGTGATAAGCTTAACTTAGCATAGCAACAGGACTGGCAACAATGAGAAACTCTGACCAAATTTAAAGGACCAATGTGCTAGATTCAGTGGCATCTAGCGGTGTAGTTGCCGATTGCGGCAGTCTCACTTCACCCTCCTTATTAGCATGAAGGAGTAACTCTAGAAACGTGGCGGTTCAACATGGAGATAAGGATTCTGACTTTTAGGTGATATGCAAATGAAAACAGTTTACTAACTCTATGAGAGAGATTTTCAGATTTCTGTTTACTTACAAAATTATGGAAAGACATCTGAACATTTTATTTCTAGTGTTGTTGTGTAATTGTGATAATTTATGTTTTCCTTGTCATATCACATGACTAATTGATGGAATTGAATACACTATTTGGCCAAAAGTGGAAAATTTGGATTTGGTCTGGATCTGTTTTTAATGTTTTGGGCTCAGTGCCTCAGATTCAATGAAGATAAATCTTCTTACAGTGTAAAAAGAAGTTTTCCTTTGCCTTCTTCAACTAACAATGTTGGTTTTCCGAGTTTGCTGTGGGAGAACTAGACTGTCCTCCACAGAGCTCTGACCCCAACAACATCAATCACCTGTGGGATGAACCGGAAGACAGACCGTGTACTCAGCTTAATCATTCCACATCAATGTTGAATATTACTATTGCTTACTATTTCCTTTGGTGGGTGCAATGTTTTGGTGTTCACATTTTGCCCGTGTATCAATGCTTTGACCTGCAGGGTTGGAATTTAGCTTTAATACCGTGCCAGAAATTATTTTCTGTAACAGCTTGACTTTAGACTGATTCACACTTTATACTGCAACAAACTGCACTTGAAGCGATGATCAGCTGGTGATGTGTCACATTTAAATTTAGGCCTTGTGATGTGTCATCTCTGGCCAGGCTTGGTGGGTGGAGGGGAAGATCCTGATTCCCCTCTCGCTGAGCCCAAATCCCTTCCGTCTCGTGCGAGCTAACAGCATGGTAATGATATGGTGGCAGATGCTCGCGTGCCTTTACAATCCTCCTAACTCCCCCGACGCACACCGAGACACCCCTTCTGCCTGATAAAGACAGAATATCTACATACAGGGATCAAACATTCATTCAGAACTAGTGATTTCAACGAGGCTGTTATTGAAAATTATTGTATTGCTGCTATTTTTGCTAGTAACATTACTGCCTTAACCCTTTCCTGGCAGGATATCTGAAATGGAAATAAGAAGAATCAGACAGAGTGGTGGAAATGGACAGAGCACATACTTCCCCATGTTCTAAAATAAGTGCACACATGACACAAACCCCACCAACACTTCCTCTATCCCCCAATACCCCTGGTGTGCACACTGATTCTCTGGGGGAGGGGTGATGGTTTGGGAGGGTTGCCCCATGCCTCTCTCCACCTGCTATGCAGCCTTTGTCATTTGGATCTCCTGCTTCATTTCAATGACAAAGTTGCTGAGCCCTTTACCCTGCACCCTCCAAACTCCTTTCAGTAATTTTATGGTCCCCAAGGGCAGAAATGCTGCATCCACACCATCACCCACCTCACTCATTCTCCCTCCAACTGGCCATATGAGTGGTCTGGGATGACGGAATCACCCTTCTGGCTTCTCTATGAAGAGGAACCAAAGTTAAACATGACTCTGAACACTGAATGTACTGACATTTGAATGTGATTGCATCTTCAGATCATTATTATCCACCAGTTAGCCAAAGTTTCTGATTGATATGAGTCTTTAATTGAAATCTTGATATCTGACAGTGAGGATGTAACAGAATTAGGCTGTGTTAGTATCACACACAGTGCAGTCTCCTGTTGCAGCTCAGCGGCAGAGGCTCTGTTGGGATTAAAGAAACTTCTTGGCTGAAATCTTTGTAACGTGTCAAGCTTTTGTTTTCTTTTTTCTTTTCCAGAGGAAATGTGATTTGAGCGCATTCTCGACTCCAGTAATGCCATTACTCACCGCACCGTCAGCTCCTCACCAGGGGGGTTGTAGCACTATATGTGCAGGAGCAAGTGTCTGTGGCTAACGTTGTTATATGTTACGGTATTCTTTCGTCCGCGGTTTATTCTTTTGTAGACATGCCGTGGTACCATGTTAACATGTCTGCTATCATGAGAGACACCACAGTGTTGTTGCTGCGCATTGAGGGAGCTTTGCACCGTGTGTAATGGTTCTGTTAAAGCGTCATCAGCTGGATAAAACTATGATTTTACCACTAAGCATTAAATGAAACAAAAAACATGCAGATTTAGGTCTGTAAGGCAACCTTTGATTGTTACAGTAGCATGAATTATAGTGAGTGTGTCCAAATTTGTTCTTGTTGCATGAAAAGAAAATCCTCTAAATTAATTTCATTTTATTGTAAAAGACAAAAATATTCAGTTATTAATCTTTCCAGTCTGTTTTCTCCAGTTTTCGATGTCATCTAAACACTCAAAAAAGTCAGTAAAATGTTTTATTTGGGATTTTCCATTTTCCTCAAGTGATCTGCTCATATTTTCTGTCAGTTTATGTTTTCCAATATGAAGCTTTTAATACTGTTCTCCACTGTTATATCCATTATGGCCCAAAATGTAGCCAAGTGCAAAAAATTCTCTGAATACTTGGTAAAAAATGTTGGAATCAGTCTTAAAACACACCTGCTGTGTGTCCATCTTTAATTGTAGAATGCCCTTGTGTCTGCAGTGATAGCTGTGGTGCTGAATGGAGTTCAGTTTTTGATGCATGGACTCCAGCAATGATTAACTAATACAAAGTTAGGGCATGAAAGGTCTCCCGGTCCATGACCAACAGCCAAGTCAACAAGCTGACTTATTTGGCTGTATCACTTGAAGAATTGTGTGTTGCATGGCGCCCTGTGAGCCATACTTAATTATATTCTGAGCAATGTTATGGTCATCAGTATATAACATTCAGTCAGAGTGGTCACTGTGGTCATAGGCTGTGATAGACATGGTAAGCTAACACTAAATCTTCGCAGTCGTTCATAATAACACGAAACAAGCATGTTTAAATTCTGGACTGAATCGACATTTTGCCTTTGTCGAGTCACTCAACATCCATCCATGTGGAGTGCGTGTGTGTGACGGCTCACGGAGCCGATGTCCATGTGTTTGCTCAGAGACAGATGGCGGTGCGGAGAGCCTGTTCCCACGGGTCACACATAGGAATTTAAAATGCAGATAAAATCCATCGCAGAGACTCATCCTCTCAAAGATGCCGGGCCCAGATAATTTGCTTTGTTGAAACTAAGCAGTGCACCAGTTATCAGATATTGCTCGCACTCCAAATGAAACTTATTGAGAATATAAGTCTGCGCAGTGCAACTCATTACTTTCCGAATGATTTGGGGAAAATGGAATCTGGGGAGCCTTTAGAATGGGCTTCTGCTGGCTTACTGGAGACCGTGACACTCTGATGAGGATGTACTATACAAATGTTCACTTTGATGTGGACACATTTAAGAGCGGAGAACAGATTAATACATGTCATAAAAAGACTTATCAGCCTCTTTGATCTTTATGCCCCTTTTTGCTTCACTGAAACATATCAGCAGCTATAACACATTCTAATTAAGGCAATCCAAAGTGCACCGAATGCTTCTCATTATTACTGAACAGTAAAGTTCTCTGCAGCAATATGAGCAGGATATTAGATTTTATCGGACTGAGGCTAATTCTCACTTGGTGTTACTCGGCTGGGGGTCGGCAGGGTCTGAATGAATGGTAATTGTTGGTTTGGGTTGTCTGAGGCCCAGGCCAGATGGCCTGGTGCTCCTCTCATAAAGCTTTGCTTGCCCAGTTGTTTGCTCTCTGAACGACCCTTTGAGTTTGCAGGATGGTAATTTGGTCAGATCAGGAGTTATAGGCTTCCATAAAACATTATTATGCAGCCAGAGGAGGAGGAGATCTGCCAGAACACACGTGGGGGTCAGCTGGATGGATGGCAAAGCACTGGCCATACTTTAACCCTTAGTGCATAGTGGAAGAATCTATTTAACAGAAATAAAATGGAAACATTCTGGGACAAGTAAAATGCCATCATCTTTTTTTATGAGCTATTTGATTTGATTATTAAACAGTTGTGATAGTTTTCCTTTTTTTTGTGAAATTATTTGACATTTTTAAATTCAATTAAACAGAGGTGCCGAAAAAAATACATAGCATAAAATAGCACATTTTTATCATTGTTTAATAAATTGTCTCTCAGGATTTATGACGATTTCATATATGTCACACATGTTTGAGTGCCAACTCTATCACCAAGAGCCAACATTATTTGACGCAGAGACTCGTGGGCATATTTGACTTCAGACATCTCTGGACCACAAATAAAATCTGGATGCGTTTGCTCTGGAGTCAGGCAGACAGGTGAACTGGGATTAAGCACCAGAAAAATCGACTGATGGAGAGCGATTTTATGCGTTGTTGAGTGTGCAAAGTGTACACAAAGAGCAGAGAAATGATGTAGTTTGGGTACAAAAAGCTGTCATAAGCCTCCACAATCGGAAATAATGGCAATATGAGGCCAAGATGCCAAAACGATGTGAGGTGTTCTGGTTTTCACTGGTGAGATGATATTGCAGCAGTCTTTTCTGTGATTTTGGTTTTAAAATTGCCCTCGTTCACATGGCCAGGGCTAAGTGATGGGCATGTTTCCTTCTTCTTTCAATTATTTTTCCAAGACAAACAACCTCGTGTTTTACGCACACGTGACAAAAGAGCCGAGTTGGCACACGTTGTGAATTATAACCATAACAACGTAAGTCTGCCGCGGGTCAGTGTGAGGTGGTTGTGTTAAAAGTGGCTGAGCCCGAAATAATTCCTCCTCTGGTCCATTGTTGTGGCACACTTTTAATACTGGGGTGTCCTCTACGGTGGGGAGGGAGGTGGAGGAGAGAGACGGGGCTACTATCAATAGTCCCTCCTGTGCTGCTTGAAGGAGGCCATTCTGATGATTTAGGAGGAGAGGGGGTGAGGGAGTAGACGAGGCGGGGGTGAGGGGGGTTGTGTGGAAAAGATACGCAGTTTGGTGCGGGGCGGGCAGGGAGAGAGAAAGAGAGAGAGACTGGAGCGGCGACAGAGCAGAGCGCACTGAGCAGGGCGCATACACACACACACTTCATCCCTCCCTCTCTCTCTATCTCGCTCCCTCACTCACTCACTCACTCACTCACTCACTCTCGCGCATAGACTGGGAGAAAGCTGCGCCCTTTTTTTCGTCCAGACATTCACTCTTACTCATACACTGGCGCACACACACTTCGGGCGGGACATATGTCGATATATGCAACAGATCTGTCTACAAGGAAGGCGTCGTGGTCTGTTTTTGTGTGCCATTCTTTCACACTAGAAGAAAAGTTTAGTTAGATATTTATCCATTTATTTATTCTTTAAATCTATTTTGCGGACTTCTTTGCGGACAGTGGGCAGCAGCCGAGGATTCAACATGCCAGACGTTTGAGAAGACATCTATTCTTCCCCCCTCCCACGATTTTCCCTCTGTGGAAGTAATCGCCACAGTGTGCGCACAGAAGATGGGCGCAAAAATGATCCAAACCAAAGGAAATATATTCTTTTCGGCACTATTCAAACTACTGTTTCTGGTCGCGCTTATGCACGGCGCCACCGGTAAGACTTTGAAATATAAAGTTTATGAGGAGCAGAAAGTGGGCACTGTTATTGCACGGTTAAAGGAGGATGTCACCGGGGTTTTATCCAAACTACCCAGTTCCCTGACCTTTCGATTCCGCGCCATGCAACGGGGGAGCACGTCGCTCCTGTCTGTCCGGGAGGAGGACGGGGAGATCAGCATTGCCACCAAAATCGACCGTGAGAAGCTTTGTGAAAAAAACTTGAATTGCTCGATTGAATTCGACGTGGTCACTCTTCCGACGGAGTACCTGCAGCTGTTCCATGTGGAGGTGGAAGTGTTGGACATTAATGATAACTCCCCGCACTTCTCCCGCGCCATCGTTCCTATTGAGATCTCCGAGAGCGCATCCGTGGGGACGCGCATCCCGCTGGATGGCGCCGTGGACGCGGACGTCGGGGAGAACTCCTTGCACACATACTCTCTGACACCCAATAACTTCTTTAAGATCGACATCAGGACCAGGACAGACGGGGCCAAGTACGCAGAGCTGGTCGTGATGAGGGAGCTGGACAGGGAGGTGCAGTCCAGCTACCAGCTGCAGCTCACAGCCTCGGATAATGGTGTGCCTCCTAAATCTGGCTCCACTTTGCTCAAGATTAGCATCTCTGATTCCAATGACAACAGCCCAGCCTTTGATGAGCAGGCCTATATCATCAATTTTCTGGAAAGCTCTCCCCTTGGGACTCTAATCATTGATTTAAACGCCACAGATCCAGACGAGGGCACTAATGGGAAAATAGTCTACTCTTTCAGCAGCCACGTATCACCAAAGATCTTGGAAACATTTAAGATAAACCCAGAAAACGGCCACATTACTCTTATTAAAAAAGTAGACTATGAAACCACTGCCTCATACGAGCTAGATGTTCAGGCTCAGGACTTGGGCCCAAATTCTATTCCTGGCCTCTGCAAGATTGTGGTGAAAGTGGTTGATGTGAATGACAACAAACCAGAGATAAACATCAACCTGATGACTCCTGGCAAAGAGGAAGTGGCCTACATTTCAGAGGGTGCCCCTGTGGACACTTTTATAGCTCTGGTTCGTGTTGATGACAGTGACGCTGGGCTCAATGGTGAAGTGGTGTGTAGGCTTCACGGCCACGGCCACTTTAGACTCCAGAAGACCTACGAGAAGAACTACATGATCCTCACCAATGTCTCACTCGACAGGGAGAAGAGGTCAGAGTACAGTCTGACAGTCATAGCTGAGGACAGGGGCTCCCCTAGCCTCTCCACCATCAAACACTTCACTGTTCAGGTGCTGGATGAAAACGACAATCCTCCATATTTTGAAAAGAGCCGCTACGAGGTCTTCAAATCAGAGAACAACTCCCCTGGAGCATACTTAATGACTGTGGTGGCCTCAGATCCAGATCTGGGCACCAATGGCCAAGTCACCTACACCATCATAGATGCTCTGGTCCAAGGGAGCCCCATCTCCACCTATGTCACTATTGACCCTTCTAATGGCGCCATCTATGCTTTACGCAGCTTTGATCATGAAGACGTCAGCCGGATCTCTTTCACCATTCAGGCACGTGACGGGGGAAACCCTGCTCTGTCAACTAACACCACCGTCCTGCTGACTGTTTTGGATGAAAATGACAACCCACCCATCATCCACTCCCCCTCCCTCCGGAATCACACTGCTGAGTTGCCAGTGTGGAAGTATGCATCACCGGGTCAGCTGATCACTGCTCTTAAAGTCACAGACCGTGACGCTGGCGCCAATGGAGAGGTGAGCTGTGCCATTGTTGGAGGCAACGAGGATGCACTGTTTGTGATGGACGCTCGGCGATGTGAGCTCAGAACAAATGCCAGTCTAGAGCAGGCGCCAAGGGATGTGATGGAGATCAGGGTGGAAGTGCAGGACAGGGGCACGAGTCGGCTGTCTACAGGGGCCCTCCTCAGGCTCTCTCTGCAGGAGACTATGGACCTTCCACCTCTCTACCCCACTGGCTCCAGCCAAGCCCCACTGGACCTCTCCCTCATTGTCATCATATCTCTGGTTGCCGTTTGTGCTCTGCTGCTAATCGTCATGGTGATGTTTGCCACCTCCCGTTGCAATCGTGAGAAGAAAGACCCAAGGCACAACTACAACTGCAGAGTGGCAGAGAACAGCTACCAGAACCACCCCAAAAAGCCCGCCAGGCAAATCCACAAGGCAGATATCACCCTGGTTCCGACCGTCAATGGGACCCTGCCTGTCCGTGCCCACCCACGCTCCCCCTCAGCCTCCCCTACACCTGAGAGGGGAACCCTGGGTAGCAGGCAAAGCCATCATAGCCGCCAGTCCCTCAATAGCCTGGTAACCATCTCCTCCAATCATGTGCCGGAGAACTTTGCCCTGGAACTGGCTCACGCCACACCTCCTGTAGAGGTAAGATGAGATTTCATTCATTTTCTTAAAACACTGAATCCCTGTCATGACAGCTGATTGTGCTAAAAGTCCTGTAAACATACAGCAGGTTATGAATCTATTAAAGATAAAACACATTGCTGTCCATGTCTTAAATCACATAGTATGCACTCTTGTCGTATATAAGTATTTGTTCTGAATTTATCCCTTGCTCCCATATTCTGTTACCTTCAGCCCTTCGCGTCATGTTTTTGTTGACCATCACATTGAGGACCAAGTCACAAAGCCACCCTTACCCCTTCCCCATAATTCCCCCCACCCAACATTGTCTTGTGGCCTTGCTTGTTTGACTCCATTCATTTTCATTTTCCCCTTTTCATTTTTTCCTTATATTTTTGTCTTTTTTCTTTTTTTTTTTTGTCTTTTTTTGTTTCTTTTGGGATTGTAGCAAGTCTCACAGCTTCTGTCCATGCTCCACCAGGGCCAGTACCAGCCACGACCAAGCTTCAGAGGCAACAAATACACCAGGAGCTACAGGTAATGTACACACACAAAATGATTTATTATCTGACACTGGCAGAAATAAGGTCATAATGAAGGGATACGCTTTGGTACGCCCCTATAATAACACAGTTAAAGATTTCCAGATGATTTTGTCTGTTATCACCACTTTTACATATTCCATTCTAATCGTATCCAGTAGCTTTTTGGTTTAAAGTCAAACTGTTTGCTCAATAACTTGCATTTGCATAATTTTATGTAAAACCTCTTCTGCAGAGCACTCTCTATGCACCTTATTATCCATCAGTAGCATGCCTTCACAATTTGGTAACATTGTTGTCAATCATCAGCCAGTCTTCTATGAGAAATGTATCAAATATCTGTCTGTCTCTTCATGCAGATATGCCCTGAATGAGATGGATAAGTTCAGTCTGAAGGACAGCGGCCGTGGAGACAGTGAAGCCGGGGACAGTGATTACGAGCCTGGCAGGGAGTCACCCATGGATAGGCTCCTTGGTGAGGGCTTTACTGAGATATATGCCCCTGATGGCCAGCACAGAACGCATGCAGGTACACCCCCCCCCACTCCACAACCCTACCGTCATATCCCATTATTCCCCTCCTGTCTCCTTAGCATCTAGTCCTGAATCCAAAATGCAGTCTTGTTTAGATCAGTTTTTTACAGCACATCAGTTCATTAAAATCCTCAGTTTAGTTTAATATTATGTAAGATGAATACCAGCAGGAAATCTTGACGTTAGAAAGATGGAAACCAGCAAATATACTTGAAATGTTGCCAATTAATTTTCTGTCATTTGACAATTGTTGACAACAGGTTGAGAAATGGGTGACATATCAATTGCCATACCCCACTCTATTCTTCTGCTGCCTGTTAGCAAACCACTATTTTAGCGCCTTCAGTATGACTTCTATATTTTGCATTACAAGTGGCTGCATGTGCATTGGCCTTGGAGGTTTGCAAATGATACCATACATACTTAACCATAGAGTCTCACCTCACTGTTGGGATATTTCTCCAGATAGCTCAACTGATCCTCCTTTAAAGCCACCCATCTCTTCTCCCTACTGTCACACTGCATGGAGTTTCCGTCGTCTCCACAATCGAGTTAACAAGGAAGAATTTGAACACTTGTTGAACATTGATTGACCCTATTGACTTCGAAATATTCTACCCACCTAGCATCAAATATCTGTCAGGTCTTATCCTGCTAGTTGAGTTGGAAACACTCAGTCACAAGCTCTAAAATTCCCCTGCCTCTCAGCCTGTCTGGGCTAACGTCACACAGGTGCAAGCTGCTGCAGCTTCCTTTATCACGCCATCCCTCTCCTCCCAGAGCTCCCGTTTCTTTCCAGCCAGCTTCCCACACAGCCATCACTCGGCACTGCATTTGAGCTACATCCCAATTAAAGTCGAACCAGACGGGCAGACAAGCCCCCCCCCCATAGCTTTGTGGAGGAGCTTTTGCTCGTTAGTCAATCTCCCTTTTCTCACCTTCAAGCTTTCACTTTCAGCCGTCCAAACTGAAGCTTCTCTGATGAAAAGAAGACATTTAATTGCCATGTGACGAATAGTTGCTATGGAGTCAGCACCGATTTGCGCTCATGTTCAAGCCCTGAAGAGAATAATTACATCGCAAAGCTTACCTTTCTGCTTCTGTATGTTCACCCCGCCTCCCACCCCCGTGTCCACTGCAGCATAGATGATTTCGAGCAGCGTTTAGTCAGTGCCCTGTCATTATGGCTGGATATGGTAGTCCTCCCTGCTCAGTGGATGATGAGCTAGAGAGTCTTTATTTTAGCCTATCTGGATGCAGAAGATATTTTACAGCAAATGTGCCTTCATGCTTGAAAGACTGTAAAACACAGACGCTTAGAGAAAACATAGAATTCTCTCAAACAGCAGGATTAAATTCTATTTTTTAAGAATAGCATTCTGTTTTGTGAAACTAATTGTATTTCTGTCAGGGAGTCAAAAAAAAGAGCAATAGCACTTCACAGTCAGGATGTGGTTAACTTAGCTTAGCTAAGCTTAGGTTACCTAAGACTGGAAGCAGGGAGGAAACTTCAAGCCTGGTTCTGCCCAAAGTTCATAACACCTACCTCTGAAGCTCACTAATTCATCTATTTGATCTAATTTTAAATTCAAATACAAACAATATTGTAAAAATGAAAAACGGAGACAGTGTCAAATATCGGGTTGAAAGATTCAGGTATTTACCAGGCAAGTAAGAAAGATGCTATCCACTTGAATTATGTGAAATGTAAGACTAGTGTTTTTTGGAACTTAACCCTATACGAGGAACTATAAGTCAGGATATCTGAACCTCTGCTACTTCATTTTCATCTTTCTCCCACAAACATTTAAAAAAATAAACCAACTGTTTGTCTTTCTCTCTGCTCATTGGATTACAGAGCTCTCCTGCTGCTTCTTAACAGGGATAAAAGTAGAATTTGTATCCTGATAAAACTTGGTAAAAGGAAAGCGCACAAGTAAACAAACATTATCGGCAGCGAGCCATGTAGTCTGGAGTTCTAAATAAGACTAGTCAATTATACTTGCCAAAATTATCAGTTAGTAAGTCAGCTGAATTGACTTTACAGTCACACAGACAGGCAGGTTTTCAGTTAATGTTTGTATCTTCTTCTTTTTTAGGTTTTACATACAAATCATTGAGGTTAAATCTTTCATTTTTAACCATTCATCAGCAGGGCACCCAATGCTGCTGCCCCCACACTGTTTTTTTCCCCTTCCAGTGCACCCAAATGCACTTTTCATCTACTCTAAGATGTATTATAAATGTTCCTTTCATGTTAATGAGGGGATAATGAAGTCCCTCAATAGCACAACTGAAAGCGCCGCACTCCTTTAATGAAGGCTTTAAGTTGGCATATTTGATTTGTCTAATTTATTCTTCAGAGATTTTCTATTTGAAGATTTAATATTGAAAAGAGCAACTTGAAAGGGAAAAATGCAGGGCTTTTAAAGCAGGAGTTATTTTGAATGGGTAATACGCATTGATCGCCCTTGCTGAATTGTCTCTCTGTGGTAAATACATTGGAAGGTACTGTAGCAGGCAGTGTTCCTGTAGAGAGCCTTTCAGACTAATTAGGGCAGATTTTCACTCTGTTTCCAGAGACAGTGCAGCAAAAACACCTGAGGAGAGGCAGACAAATTAGCTGGATGGAAAGAGACTCAACTGGCAGGAATCATCTTTACATCTTTTCAGTTTTGTGATCAAAAATAGTGATAAAGTGATAAATTTAGTTATTTTGCTTAACCATAAAAAGAAATGTACAGATAATATAATGTGATTTTTTTTTTGTATTATCTGAAAGATACATCTAATATAAATACTGTAGCATCAGCTGGATTTTTTCAGCCCATAAAGTCGTATTTAATCCTTAAAATGCATCTTTTAAATGACCAAATATGGAGATTTGAGGTTTTTCATTCGACAAAAACAGGATACAGTTCACATACAAACCTGCGTCATATAATACATATACACCAACCCGAGCACAGTCAGTCTAATTTCCTACTTAACACATCTATAGTATAAATACAGCTGAAACAATTATCCCATCAATCAAATAGTTGATTGACAGAAAATTAGTTGACCACAAAACAGTCAATAAATCATTCAAAATTGACTAGCCCCTCAAACATTTTGTGTTTCTCTCTGTATTACATCATTTTTATTAATATATTTGGGTTTTTGGACTGCTGGCTGGACAGAACAAAGTGTCAGCTTTGGCCCAGGTGGTCTAAGCGTGTCACATGTGCCTCATTACTTATGATTGTTTCTATCTTCTCCCCAGCTATGAGGCTCTGCACAGAAGAGTGTCGTGTCCTGGGTCATTCAGATCAGTGTTGGATGCCCCCATTGGCCTCCCCGGCGTCTTCCTCCTCTGACTATCGCAGCAACCTCTACATCCCTGGGGAAGAAGCCCACCAAGCCACCGACCTCTCCCAGGAAAAGATCCCACAGCCCTGCACTGACACTGGTCCCAACAGGAACCAGAGCTTCTCCACCTTCGGCAAGGACCCGGGTGGTGAGGATGGTGGAGAAGAGGAGAGGGGAGAGGATGGTGAGGGTGAAGCCAGAGATGAAGACCTGTGTGGGACCACTTCATTACTGTCTGAGATGAGCAGTGTGTTCCAGCGGTTGCTACCCCAGGGTCTGGACTCGTATGTCCAGGTCAGTGAGAACCAGAAGGGGACTAGCCTGAGTGGAGTTGGCGTCCCTATGACTGGATCTTTAGATCGCAGGAGGGGCCATCTTCCTGGCAAGTCCAACCCCTCTGTGCACCAGCAGGGTGTGGCCGCCTGGGCCGCTAACACCCACTTCCAGAACCCAGGAAGTAGCATTGGCCCATCTGGCCACCACCAAGGTGGCAGTTATCATACCCTGAAACCCAGCACCAAGCTCAGCTCCCAGAGTAGCAGCCACAAGGGCTCGCAGGCACCCAAAAACAGTCCCCAGAATAGCGGTCACACTCCCAAACCCCACAGCACTTCCTTGCTTACAGCGCTGGTCAGCCCCACTCTGGTGCAGCCTTCCCCAGCCCCGGTGCCAGTGCCAGTTCCGCTCCCTGGGCCCTCCTCCAAATGGTTGCCAGCCATGGAGGAGATCCCAGAAAACTATGAGGAGGACGATTTTGACTCAGTGCTCAGCCACCTTCAGGGCAATCGCAGTGACAGCCGACATGAGCTGGTGGATGCCAGTGAGCTGGTAGCCGAGATCAACAAACTTTTGCAGGATGTTCGGCAGAGCTAAATTTCCAGTTTCTTTTTATCTTTATTTATTAGCCACTCACTGACTGCTTCCTTTACTTCAGAATGAAAGTGAGGTACTGTGGGTGGCGAAAGAAGGACAGAAAAAAAAATAAAGCAGAAACAGAAAAGACAAAAAAAAAAAGACCTGCAAGTGTCATTAAAGTTGCATTTCTAATGTAATAATTGTGTTTTGTGAAGGCTAAATATCCAAAAAGTTGTTTGTAATTGCTGGTTTGGTACACAATGTACACTATGTGACAGTATTTATCTTTGTATTTCAAAAATACATTTGTATACTTATATTTATAAAAAATGTATATAAACTTAATCAGATGTTTATTTTTATATTTTGAATGCATGTTGAGTAAAAAAAGAAAGTTGAATCAAGACTTGGACATGCGATCGACATTCTACATATTTAAATTGTCTTTTGTATTGTGATTCTTTTTTTATTTGTCATTATGATATGTATACATGAATATATTAATGAATTATTGGTCTTTGTGGATTATTGTGGGGAAACATGAATAAAAGAAATAATAATACACAAACATTATTCAGGCGTCCGAGTTTATGTTTGTGTATGTCTGTGGTAGATGGAGCTATAGTTTTTAATATGCTGTATAAAACACTGTTTACCTCCAGTGAAATACAACATGTACTTTGTCCATGCATGATTACAATGCAGTGCCAATCTGCTGTAAAAGTAAACTTCACAAACCTCACCTAACACAAAGTTTCAGTCTGCTGTGGACTGAAAGGAGTTAAAGGGGATCTCATAAGACATCAAACTCAACGTGAAGCAGCACCATGATTATTCCAGAGCCACAGGCTGCAGCCGCTTATCAGATTGAGTCAAGGTACAAACAATGGATGGAAAAGTGAAACTAACAAATACTGGAAGAAAAATGCAAAATAAGTAATTTCATGACTGTACTGATGATCAGCTTTTTTCTAAATGTCAAAGTAAACTGGATATCTTTGGACTAAAACAAAGACTGAATGATTAATCGATTAAATGAACATGTGACAAATTATTGAATATAGTCATACAGTGGACCTACACCATCTGGTCAGTACCATACATTGTTATGTATCATCTAAAAACTTATAAAGCTTAAGATTGTGAAGTCCATGACAACACAGTACAACAGCACCCTTCACTAAACCCATCACGAGTCTTAATCTTCACATCAGCAAATTTGGGTTCTTGTCAGAGTTTGCAATTTGTGCGACACGCTGCTGCTCATATGAAAAGGCTTTGAAGCATTCCCTCAAACACTTAATCACTTGATGCAGCCAGGATTGTCGTCTTAGCCCAAAAGCACGCAGAGCGGCTCGGCATTCTGTCAGCAATCTCAGAGTCACTTGAATTCACAAAATAAAAGAATCAAACTTGGAATGCATGGTGGCTGATGGGAGAAATGTGCAGTGGAAGCAGATGGAAATAGCTTCTGTGAAGAGACACAGAGAGGTGTTGAGAGTTTTATGGAGGGGCTTTTGGATTTGACGGAGACACCTCCCTTCTCTGTTGCCTTAACAACTAGATAATGGGTGACACCTAGAGGTTCACCATGTGCACTGTAAACCAATGACTGCAGCACCCAGTTCTTACCACCACATTACTACAACTACTAGCAGCACCCAGCCCTGACATGGAACCGCAGAGGACGAGAGCACACAACCAGACAGAGCCCCCTGGAGGACAAGCCACCACCCTGCAGCTTTCAGAGGAAAATACTGCAAGGGAAATCAAACACACACTCCACACAGACACAGACACACACACACACACAGGACTTTATTGTCCAACAGACTAGATCACAAAATGGATAATTTAATATATAGCTTATACCTAGTATATATCTTACCAGTACGGACTAAAGGAAAAAAAATGACCACGATAGAAAAAATAAAATAAACCATGGAAATCTCCTGGCATTTGAATGTGTAAATGTTGTTGGTTCATTAAATTGATTGCACCCACAGTCAGGTTACTATGGCTCAGCCACTGTCACAGCGTATATTATTTCTAGAACATTCTGACTGACTCCAGAGTGACATCTTCATTTCCTGATCAGAAATCATATCTGGCAGGTTAATGTTTGTGTATTTCCAGCTGCTGTGAACTCAAACAGATTGGTTGTGTGTGTAGTTTAAAATGTGTTCTGAACAACATGAAGCTAATCACACCTTTAGATACTAAGACACACTTACTGATTATGTCATTGTTAAGGAATGGACCAATCAACATGTTTGAAGAGCCTGACATCATCACTGTCCTGTATGGGGTGCCGTTTGTAAAGCAATATTTTGTCACATTTAGCTGAAAACAATGTTTAAAAAACTGGTTTGAATTTTTGAGGGTCACTTTTTTGCACATTTAGAACAATATTTGTGAACTTAGAGATATTTTAAATATTTAAATCCAAATGTTAAATGTAAAATCTAAATGCTAAATCTAAATCTTAAATATAAACCTAAATCTAAATGTTAAATATAAATATAAATGTTGAAGCTAAATGTTATATCTAAATGTTAAATATCAATCTAAATCTAAATGTTGAAGCTAAATGTTAAATATATATCTAAATGTTAAATCTAAATCCAAATGTTGACGCTAAATGTGAAACTAAATATTTAGCTAAACTGCAAATTCAAATGCCGGTAACCGGAAGTTCCAAAATAAAAGCTCGAGGAGGTCAGAGCGTGTTTATAGTGGCAAATGACGAATAAAACCTCACTCGGGGAAATGGACTCTTGGACTTGGATTATCATGATAATAACTACCTAGAATAACAAACACGTTTGGAGAAACTTTATTTGAAGAGTACTTTGAGTTTTTAGTGTCACTTTTATGAAGGGTGCGGGACTTATGACCTGTAGCCACTATAGCCAGCCAAAAGGGGGCTCACTTTGACTTGACTCTTTTATTGACACGTTTGCAGAGGTATGTCCGACAGTAGAGTTTCCCGAGGTAAAGGCGGGCGGGTGTAGACGATCATACACCGCGAAAATGACAGATCAGTCAAAGTGTTAGTTAGTTATTATCACGATAATCCAAGTCCAAGAGTCCATTTCCTGGGATAAGATGGGTTTTATTCGTTATTTGCCACTATAAAGACTTTTATTTTGGCACTTCCGGTTACCGTCATTTGAATTTCCATTTTAGCAAAATATTTAGTTTCACCCGAAACATTTAGCTTCAACATTTAAATTTATATTTAACATTTAGATATATATTTAACATTTAGCTTCAACATTTATATTTATATTTATATTTAACATTTAGCTTCAATGTTTAGATTTAGATTTATATTTAACATTTAGATTTAGGTTTATATTTAACATTTAGATTTAGCAATTAGATTTTACATTTAACATTTGGATTTAAATATTTAAAACATTTCTAAGTTCACAAATATTGTTCTAAATGTGCAAAAAAGGGACTCTCAAAAATTCAAACCAGTTATTTAAACATTGTTTTTAGCTAAATGTGACAAAATGCTGCTGTTATTTTCAGAGCGGGACGCTTACAAACGGCACCCCATAGTCCTGCAGTCATATTTCAGCACTAGATTTAACACAATTCTAGTTGACTCCTGTAGTCAGTACTGATTAATGCATTTCTACCTTTTTATAACAACAGGAAATGGTGTGATATATATTGTACTCCAGTGAATGTCAAACAAACTGTGTCCCTGTTTGAAAACAGATACTGGTTCAAACCAGCTGTTGTGGTATGTACAGATACAGTACAGTACAGTATGGTACGCTCGCAGTGGGAAAAATAACAATAAACGCTTGATGTCTGAGAGTGCATTTATCCCACAATGCAAAGCACAAGGTAAATAAGATGACAGTTGTTGAATCTATGCAACTTGGATGGATGGACTTGTATGAAGTCCTTAAATCAGTCTGTGTTTTGTTTGATATCAATATATAAAATGATAATCACAATTTTCAGGCTACAATTTAACTTTCAGAATTATTTTGATATAATTATAATAATAAATATAATAATATAATATTTCTGATATAAAAAGTGACAAAAACATTAGTGTCACACACCCTAGTGCGTACACACCCTGCATGGGAAGAAAACTTTTATCTACAGTGAAAGATTCCACCTCAAATCTGAGCAAGCACCTAGCAAGCCAGCACAGGAATGTGAGACTCTCCCCCCCACTGCCGCTACCACATCCTAATCCACTGGGCAAACCTCTGATGACCCCTTTCCTGCTAAACAGGTGAAAATAGACTGGACTTAGTGCTGTGACTTTTGAAAATATGTAGTCAGTAAAGTAACTGGATTACTTTCTTGGAGAGGTAATCAGTAACTAATTACTAGCATATGGAATATACATTCTCGTATACACACGAAGAAGTAAATCGAGAATAGAAGTTTCCTTGATAGAGCAAAATACTTAGACTGTCAGAGGTTAACAGAGATGAAGTGAATGTGCTGAGGACGGTAAGGACCTTACAACCTGCAGCCATGATCTTTTGAGGACTGACAGACATAACACATTCTTTTTGTATTTCCGCTTAAAAGAAGAAATGATGGGACTGTACAATTTACACGTTTGGAAAAAGCCTTTAAAAAACAGCTGAATGAACAAAAAAACAAAATGTAGGATGTCACTCTGGCCTTTATATTTTCTGTTTTATTTATGGACAGGTTTCAGTAACACAAAAACATATGTGGAAAAAAAGAACAAAATTGCTACAATCAATCTAAAAGAGAGAGAGAGAGAGAGAGAGAGAGAGAGAGAGAGAGAGAGAGAGAGAGAGAGAGAGAGAGAGAGAGAGAGAGAGAGAGGAGAGAGAGAGAGAGAGAGAGGAGGAAATATGCCTACAAAGAGAGATGCAGCGGTAGAGAGACACAACAAAGCTTTTAATGCAATTCAGCCCTTTTTCTGACAACACACACACACACACGCACACTTTGTCTGCTATCTCATCAGCACAGATCCTCAGTGACAGCGGGAAAGAAGCCACCAATGTTACTATTGTCGTGGCTTCCCTGATACACAGTGTGTGTGTGTGTGTGTGTGTGTGTGTGTGTGTGTGTGTGTGTGTGTGTGTGTGTGTGTGTGTGTGTGTCAGCCTGCAGTGTTTATGCAGAATGTGGGATTTAAGCAGCGTCATTCAGGGTGTGTGTGTGTGTACCATGGGTGTGTATGCTGCCATTATCAGTTTTGTATTGACTGCCTCACAGACAGACAGACAGACAGACAGACAGACAGACAGACAGACAGACAGACAGACAGACAGAGGATGACAGCTGATTGATGAGAGACATTCATCTTGCTGACATCCTCACACACTCTCCCTGCTGTCTCAGGGTTTTTACGCAGTTATTTTATCTTCTGTTCTCTGACAGCAGCTGGAAATAACATCTGCACAGAGCGTCTGTGCAGTGATGTCACAAAGCAAATACCCTCATCCTACCTCGAGTCCTGAACACTCTCCTCATCCTCTGTAAAGTTTGCACACTGATGTGAGCTGGCAGGGCAGCCCATGTCCGATGAATCTAACTAACGACAAGACGATCATATGTTCTGCTTTTGTGGGTGTAAATGCTACAAGAGGTGATCAGTGGAAGAGTAAGGATGGTATTGTTATGGAGAAACTGTCAAAGGTCAATGGTTAGGTCAAGAAGAAAGAAAAAGTGTTCAGGTGCCTCTGATGTCTTATGCTGTATTCTTTATTGACGCTTGGCCAAGGAGAATTAGAGACACTCATCCTGGTGGATAGACTTTAAACCCCAAGATAACACCACAAATATTATACGCCCAGATTTAGTCAAAGAGAAGGTTATTCTAGTCTGGAGACACAGATGTCTGTTTACACTGAAACAGCTTTTATCTGAGATCAGTTGACATACTGTAAATAGTTTACAAGAACCTGGTGAGGGTACATTGTGGAGATAGCTCGTACATTACAGTAAACATGTTAAGGTGGCGCCGATCATCGCTCTTGTTTTCACTATGGTTTCCACCTCTTACAAAGCAACACAGCTGCATTTTTGTATTTGAAGGCAATGCACTCATAACAGCAACACCAGGAGATGTTTTTCACTTGGATTACTTCTGCAACAATAACCACCGCGTGTGTAAGTGCATCTTTTATGTGTGTGGGTGTGTGTGTGTGTTTCTCTCTATGTGAGTGGTAGCAGCACTGTAGTGTGACAGAAAGCTTATAGCCACAGTGGGAGGTATGCTGTCCACACACACACACACACACACACACACACACACACACACACACACACACACACACACACACACACACACACACACTGATGAGAAGGGCTGGCAGTGGTTAGATAATGGACCATCAGCTGAACAATAGCTGCTGTCTGTGAATGTGCATGTGCATGTGTGTGCATCTGAGTGGATCTTTATTTTTTTGTGTCCACCATTTTGATGCGAGCGTTTAGGTGTTTAGGTAATGACTGCGTGAACATGCTCTCTGGACACAAATGAGCATGTACGTGTGTGTGAAATTGTGGTCGATGTACTGTATGTCCAGTGTGTGTCTCTGATGATCCACCAGTGTTTGTAAGCCTGTGTGCATGTGTGTGTGTGTGTGTGAGGGCTCAATAAACCAGTGTAATCTCTCTGTATATGGGAGTAAACACCTTGCTGAGTTGCTGGCTACTATCGGTGGACACACTGTGGCTGGACCACAGCAGATTAGCCTGATATCACTGTGTGTGTGTGGGTGTGCGTGTGTGTGGGTGGGTAAGAGAGAATGTGTGTAGGGACGCACAAGGCTGATGGAAGTCGATGTGTGCAGGGGGTTAATCTTCTAACCTTACAGAATGTGGTTTCTGACTGCGTGTGTTAAAAAAAAACCAAAGCCTTCCTGCAACAGCCAGTTTAACTTTTCCAGCCAGTTTAACTTGGATTTAGACCAATTTTTCATTTCTCACTAATTTTCACAGTATTCCTATCAAAAACTGATTACATCTTCCAAAATATATGAAGGAGACTTTGACACAGATTTAGTTTTGCACTCCTAGAACTTGTTGAACTGGTGCAGGGAAAGTGTCTGAACAAGCCTGCCGCCTACATTATTCACAATGCAGCTCCTCTATCACCAGCTCAATTTGAGATTCACCTGTGTGCTTCAGATTATGAAATGAGGAGCGTGCTAAAATTCTCTGCTAATGATATAAAAGTGTATACTCTTCCTGTCTCTTAGGCGGGTGTGGTCTCCTCGGCCCACTTGGTGTTGTGAACGTTGTGTGAATGGATTGAAACAGATTGTGAGACAGGTCTCAAACAAAGTTCATTTCTTTCACATCCAGCCCCTGCTCCGCCTACTCCAGTCTCCCAGTTTCCTGCTTCGTTTGTCACACCCTAATCACCTGTGTATTTAAACCCTTTGTTTCCCCTTCCCCAGTGCCAGATTGTCAGTGTACCATGTGTCCTACCTTCCAGCATTTCCCTAGTGTGCTTTTCGGTTTTGACCCCTGTTTTTGGACCCCGCCTTTCCCTTACTCCTTTGGATTGTTTGTTTGCCTTACCTGACTGATCTCCTGTGTACCGAACCATGGATGGTAATTAAAGACTGGTTACCTCCTGTATCTGCCTCCCGAGTCCTGCAGTTGAGTCCTGTGTCCGTGCCTTGTAACAGAACAATCTGGCCAGCCATGGACTCAGCAGACTCAGAGTCTGTTCACGCCGCTGTCCGGACCTAGGGGACCCGGACTCATCACCACGAGGAACAACTCTCAGCCATCTGTGTGGTGGTTAGTGAGCTCAGGGACCACCAACAGAGTTTCCAGACATCAGTCGGGAATGAGGTAGGCCAACTGAGGGCCCAGATCCAGCAGTTGGTGACTCGGACGGAGGGTCTCTGCGTTCTTCCACCTCTGGCGACATCCCTCGCTGCTTCTACTCCCGCTCCATGATCTCAGGTGGTCTTGGCTGCTCCAGCTGCCCCACTGGCTCGAGAGGATCGATTCTCTGGGGAGGTGGGCAAGTGTCGACCATTTCTAGTCCAGTGTGGCCTTCACTTCGAGCTACACGCCGGGAGTTTCCCCTCCGAGCGTGCTAAGATGGCCTTCATCCTCACTTATCTGTCTGGCAGAGCAGAGGCCTGGGCTACAGCAGAATGGGCAAGGGACTCACCCATCTGCTACTCTCTGAGTGGATTCTTGGACTCTCTGAGCAAGATCTTTGACTCCACTACTCCCAGTCGTGAGGCGGCTCAGATGCTGATGTCGCTACGGCAGGGCAGACGGCGCGTAGCGGACAATGCTATTGAGTTCCGCACACTAGCGGCTGACAGCGGGTGGAACTCGTCGTCGCTGTTTGACGCTTTCCTTCACAGTCTTTCAGCCTCCATTAAAGACCTTCTTGTCCTGCTTGATCTTCCTGCCGACCTGGACTCGCTTATCGCCCTCGCCATTCGCACCGACAACCGGCTGATGATGAGGGAAAAGGATAGAGCCCGGCGTGCAGTGGTCCCTCCCGGGCAGAGAGGGCAGACGACGCCGTTCCAGGGTCACTCGCCACAGTGCTCCAGTGCTGCAGCGCCACCGTCAGCTGCAGAGGGGCCCATGCAGCTGGTCCGAGCCCGACTCTCTCCGGTGGAACGACAGCGACGCCTACGGGAGGGCAGGTGCATCTACTGCGGAGAATCGGGACATTTTCTCATTTCATGTCCAGTAAAAGACAGGGCTCACCAAGGGAGGAGAGCGCTGGTGAGTCAAACCAATTCTTCTAGTGATATCTCCCGACCTCTTCTGTCTATCAAACTGGTCACATTCGAGCAGAGGGCTGTTCACTCAGCATTGCTGGATTTTGGGGCGGACGCTAATTTTATGGACCAGCAGCTGGCGGAGCGTCTGGGCCTTGAGATTGTTCCCCTGTCCAAGCCTCTGGATGCCGGGTGTCTAACTGTACTCAACCTGTCCGGCTCGACATAGACAGTAATCATTCTGAACTCATCAGTTTTCATCTCTTCCAGTCATCTCTGCAGCCATTAATTTTGGGGTTACCATGGCTTGTTAAGCACAATCCTTATATTGATTGGTCTATGGGCAAGGTGTTGAAGTGGGGTAAAGACTGTGTTCTCACTTGTCCTCCATCCGTCTGTGCTGTCAAGTCTGTAGTTGGTTCTGATTCCCCTGCGTCAGAGGTTTCCCCCTTGTCCAGTCTTGTCCATAGTGAGCCTTTGGACCTGACTGGCATTCCCCCCTGTTACCATGACCAGCACGAGGTATTCAGCAAGACTCGGGCCACGTCTCTACCACCTCACCGTTCATATGACTGCTGCATCAATCTTCTCCCGGGGACCTCTCCTCCCAGGGGCCGGCTGTATTCACTCTCTCCGCCAGAGAGGGAGGCCATGCGGCAGTACATTGACTCGTCGTTGAAGTCTGGGATCATGCGTCCATCTTCCTCCTCTGCTGGTGCAGGCTTCTTTTTCGTGGGGAAGAAAGATAAGTCCCTCTGACCCTGTAGTGATTACCGCGGCCTCAACGACATCACCATAAAGAACAGGTACAGGTACAACATAATGAACACCCTTTAATCTCCTCAGCATTTGAACTTTTGAAGGGTGCTAAGATTTTCTCAAAGTTGGATCTTAGAAACGCCTATCACCTAGTGAGGATCAGGGAGGGGGATGAGTGGAAGACAGCATTTAATACTCCCTGTGGACATTATGAGTATCTCGTCTTGCCTTTTGGACTAACTAATGCCCCAGCTGTGTTCCAGGTCTTGGTCAACGATGTCCTGCGGGACATGTTGAATCGTAATGTCTTTGTGTACCTGGACGACATCCTGATTTTCTTCCCGGATGAGACTACGCACATCCAACATGTGCGGTCAGTTTTGCAGCGTCTTCTCGCCCACAAGTTGTTTGTGAAGGGTGAGAAGTGTAAAATCCATGTGACTTTGGTTTCCTTTCTGGGGTTTATCATTTCCCCTGACCACATCCAGATAGACCCAGAGAAGGTTAGTGCTGTAGCCAAGTGGCCTACCCCTACCAACCGCAAGATGGTGCAGCGTTTTCTCGGGTTTGCAAACTTTTACAGAAAGTTCATCAGAAACTTTAGCACAGTGGCAGCGCCTTTGCATGCATTAACCTTTCCTAATGCTAGGTTTCAGTGGTCACCCCAGGCTGAGTCCGCCTTCCAAGGGCTTAAAGAGAGGTTTACTTCAGCTCCCATTCTCGTCCTTCCTGACCCTCAGCTCCAGTGCATTGTGGAGGTGGACGCATCAGATCTGGGTATCGGGGCAGTGCTCTCCCAGCGGTCACCTTTTGATGACAAGCTCCATCCCTGTGCCTTTCTCTCCCAGAAACTTTCTCCGGCAGAGAGGAATTATGATGTGGGTGGTCGGGAGCTGATGGCAGTGAAGGTGGCTTTGGAGGAGTGGCGGCACTGGTTGGAGGGAGCTGAGCAGCCGTTTCTGGTGTGGACCGATCATAAAAATCTGGAGTACATCAGAGCAGCAAAGCGCCTCAACTCCAGGCAAGCCAGGTGGTCGCTCTTCTTCAATAGATTCAATTTCACTTTATCGTACCGCCAAGGTTGTAAGAACACCAAACCCGACGCCCTTTCCAGGATGTTCGATCCTGACCCCTGCCCTAAGACTCCCTCCACAATTCTCCTTTCCTCCTGTGTGGTAGGAGCGGTCACTTGGGCTATTGAGAGGAGAGTGAAAGAGGCCTCTGCAAACACCCCTGCCCCGGCAGGGTGTCCACCAAATCATCTCTTTGTGCCTGTCTCTCTGCGTCCACAGGTGATCCACTGGGCCCACACCTCAAGAGTTGCTTGCCATCCGGGAACTGCTCGAACCATCTTCATTATCAAGCAGCGCTTCTGGTGGTCTGCAATGGAGAAGGAATTTCCTCCTGATCTGTCTGTCTGAAAGAGAACATTTACGTGTCTGAGCGTTCAGAAGATATGAGGCTTGTGAAAAATGTGTCAATTATTTACTTAGGGACTATGAGCTGAATAAATTGTTCATAATCTGAGCTCACATTTATGTGCGACCTGTTGCCTGTCTCGTAAAGAGGAGTGCATACAGAAAACGACTTTTCAGTGCTCTTCACACACCTCTGGAAACATTAAAGAATTTATGATACATATTTTATTATTATATTTGGTAACAACTGAAATCATAATGTGAACATGTGATGGAGTTTCAATTTAGGTCAGTTCTTCACAGTTGAAAATTCCTACCGCTTTTTTGATACGAATACTGTGAACATGGATCACATCACACATTTTGAGTCAGGTTTGTCTCTGTAATAACAACATTTAAAGAGCACAGTGTAGATCTTATCCACATGGAAGTATTATGAGATGAGATCAGCTAGGCAGATTAGCACTAAAGTACCAGACAACCCAACTGGAATCAAGTCAAAATTCTACACATATGCCAGAGAAAAGAAAATGGCCCATTCATGTGATAATAATAAGGCAAACTAAAATCTAATAACCCTGAAATAAAAAAAAAACAGTGAAACAAATTATCTCTATGTTGGAAAACATTCTAAACTGGAACACATGTAGTCCCTTCTCCCAGTTCGAGACATGCAGGTGACGAGTCTAAAATATATTATTATAAAATGAAACGACTATTTTAAATATCTCAGCACTGCTTGAGCTTTCCTGTTTCTTGGCCTGATCTGTGTAAATAATTACTGCAAGCTTTAGTCCCTCACTAAACACTAAGAGTCCAACCAATGTAATATGTAACAACTAATATGAGCTAATGCAATATTTCATGGTCCGATAATTTCAGTATTAAAATTATGCCCCTGGTGTGAGCAATCCATTGCCATTGAAAAGAACAAAACAAAAAGGGCAAAAGCGGGTGTTAAAAACAAGTCAACTTTATTCATTGTGCATTAAAATGAGGTCTTCGTGTTTCACATCCTGTTTGTGCCACAGCATCTATCTGTCTGCCCATGTGTTTGCATTCCTTTCACATTTTTCCCACCACTAGGTGGAGCTCTTCCTGTTCCTCAGGAGCCTCTCCTCACTCTCTGCTACCTTCCCTCCCGGTGGATGTGGCTGCCAGCTCTCCGACTAAAGCAGCAAATGGATCAGTGGTGGAATAACAAAAGGATGGATATGATCCCTCGATATCCCCTCTTTCTCCAACTCTGGCCTGCTCTCCAACTGGCATGGGCATGTGTCTCATATCTGGCGTGTGTCTCCGCTCTGATTTAGCAGGATTACATTTACACCTGGTGTTAAAATGCATCTCCGGTACACACACTTAAATTGGATTTCTCTTCCCATCTCCAAAGCCTCAACAGACTGATACACACATCTGTTGTCGTTTTCTTCCCCTTTTACACCAACAGCAATGCATAAATGATCAGTTCAAGCATGAGATAAAGTTTACACACCTTCTCTGCACTAGATCAACTTCAGTCACAGGCGGAACTGTTCTAGCACAGCACTAAATAAATTAGGAGCAGTATGTGTTATCATAAAAACTGCCTAATCCAGATACTAAACACTCTACTCATCATTGATGGCTTTTGAAAATGAAAGTAAAAAGTTTTTTATTCACTATACCCTGTTTCTCCTACTTTACACTGTGTATGTAGCTGTTGGTCACAGTGTTTCCGGTTATTTAATTACGCACAACTTAATTTTGTTCTATGCTCCATGTATGAATCTAGTTTTTGTTTTACTCCATCATTATAACTCTGGTGTTGCTTTAATGTAATTAAGTATTTCCCCACAATTCTTCACAATTGTTTAACCCTCTAAACTCCAGAGGACACGTTCTAGGTCTCACTGTAGGATCATCAGAAATATACATTACATTGATTTCTATGCCTCTTTTTGTCACAGTTTTTCACTGTAAATCTCAAAATGTCTCCGGTTTTATGATCTTCTGGAATCTTTACATGACATCACATAAACACCATTAGTAAACAGAGGGATTCAAGAGGGTTATAATGTCATAATTTAAGTAGCAGAGGCTTCAATGTCCTGACTTTTTGTCCCACAGGTAAAGCTCAAAAACACTGAATCCTAAAGTAATGTAATAATGTCTTCATTCATTCAAACCAGTCTGTTCTTCTGTCTGAACAAAAAATGACCAGGGAAACAGATGGCTTATAGTGCCCCTTCCAGCCTTTTATAATTCCACATCAGATTCAAACTGGAGTCTGATTGGTAATTTGGTGTTTCTTTGTAAATTATGCCTTTGTGTGTAATACTTTACTGTTTCCGTGTGTTTGGATGACAAAAACCTTGCCTTTACCTGATATTTACTTAATAGTTTGAATGGTTTGACCATGGCGGCTTGAGGCGAGGCACCTGGAGGGTCAATATTACCTCTCCAGTAGAGCAAATCAGAACCCACTAAGAAGAATGACTAATAAGAAAGTAATACTCTGTCCTAGATATGAAACAGCACATACAAAATGATACATCCTTGGCATTTTTTCATTACAAAGTGTTGATTGACAGGTGGATATTGGTTGGACTGGGCTTTGGCAGGGTTTAGCTGTAGCAGGCTGGTGTAGTGGAGCACAGACTCTGTGCCCAGGGGCCTCCTCACCCCTTAATCTATCTTTGATGACGACGTCTTGACAAACATACTAGTATAAGCCTTAACCACAGTTTGAGCCTCACAGGGCTTTACCGTGCCTCATTATGAAGACATACACCAAATGACACATGCCAAAGACCTTCATTAAGAACAAGCAGAATCTCTCTTAAACCCTTAGTTTCTGTACATATTGAGTTCATCTGCAGGTGGATTAGATGTGATCTTTCATCTGACCCAAAATACAAAGAAATTCTTATTTGCCCTGAAAAGTATACAGTTTTGGTTTTATCCACCAAGGTTTTGAGATATCCGATTGTGATATTTCTGCCTTCACCCCATTTAAATGCAGCACAATAGAATATTCAGTATTTCTGTACGCGCGTGCGCGAGACCCCCAAAATACGAAATTTTACGCCTGACTTTGGGGGGGTACGCACATTTTCATGAGTTTTTGGGGATATTAAAGCCTTGAAAAAGGCAATTCATTGGGCTGAATAATAATAAAAAAAATAAAAATTAAAGCTGCAAGCAGCGATGGGCGGGCCCTCGCACGTGCGCGCACGTCGAAATGTGCTCACATTGAAACGTGCATCACATAACCTTCATAACTGCAAGAAGTTTCAGACAGCTCTGTGAATGTCCTTCCTGCCGATTACTTCTTTCAAGATTCCCCAAAATTCATCGTTTTGATAACTTTTACTCAGGAAGTCTATGTGAGCACACTTACCAAGTTTAAAGTGAATTGGATACCATCCCCAGGAGGAGTTCGTTCAAACATGATCCCTTGTCAACCAGCCCAGAACAGCAAAAATGACAATTTTCATAGAGCGCCACGCCCACAGCGATTCCCCAAAATTCATCGTTTTGATAACTTTTACTCAGGAAGTCTATGTGAACACACTTACCAAGTTTGAAGTGAATTGGACACAATTCCTAGGAGGAGTTCGTTCAAACATGACCCCTTGTCAACCAGGTTGAAACACCGGAAATGGCGATTTTCATTATTAAATATCTCGCTTTCTGTTCATTGTGGCTTATTGCTCCAAGAGACTTTTTTGTAGGTCTTGTCATGTTCTACAATTCGGCTGAGTTTCATAATTCTGTGTCCAAAACTGTGGCGGGGCTGTTCGAAAGAAAAATTCAAGGGGGCGCTATAGAGCGCTTTTGCCCCGCCCCCTCATTAATTATGCAGCCGAATTTTGCGTAACATTGGTCTTAACAACCCCAAGAAGTTTCAGACAGCTCTGACAAAGTATATGATAGCCGAACAGTTTTGCCTGAAAATCAGCCAAAAAGTAAAGGGAGTCTGGTTTTTCGAGGAAAAAAAAGGCAGCGTCCACTTTGACGCACCGTCACGGCCACGCCCTCTGATAAAAAGTTGAAATTATTTCTCAGATGTCAAGTCCAAGGCCTTGACAACATCCACACCTAGTTTGAGGTGGATATGATCAATATTGTCCGAGCTGCACGCCATCTCGTAAAAGTGGTCTTTTTTGTCGTCACTAGGAGGCGCTATGAAAATCACCGAATATTTTTGTGGAAATGTATTTTAGGCCAGACTGCCATTATATATTCAAAGTTTGGTGAAGATTGGAGATTTTTTCACAAAGTTATAGCACTTTGAAATTTTATGGCAAAATGGAGAATTTCGTGGCCCCGCCCCTCTGACATAGTACATCAAAAAGTTATGATTTTGATAACTTTTCATCGTCAAAGCCTCATGAACCCATGTGCCAAGTTTCAAGCACATCGGATGAAATCCCTAGGAGGAGTTTGTTCAAATGCGACCCCTGGAAATGAGCGAAAAACCCTGAAAAGTCCAAATTTGGGAAAAATTGGACGCCGTACGGTTCACTGTAGCCTGGGACACCAAGAGACTTTTTTGTGCGTCTGGGCATGTTACATACTCCCACCAAGTCCCGTACACGTGGGTGAAACCGTGGCGAGGGGCACCTCCAAAAACGCGCACCTAGGTGGCGCTGTGGAGGCATATGCGTACGTCCATGTGTGAGACCCCCAAAATACGTAATTTTACACCTGACATTGGGGGGGTAGGCAAATTTTCGTGAGTTTTCGGGGGGATATGGGCTGTCGAAAATGCGATTCATTATGGAAACTGAAGAATAAAAAAAAATAAATAAATAAACATTTGAAAAACAATAGGGCTTCGCACGGTTTCCGTGCTCGGGCCCTAATTAAGGCTGCAAGCAGCGATGGTCGGGCCCTCGCATATGCGCGCACATCGAAATGTGCGCGCGTCGAAATGTGCATAATATCGTTCTTTATAATATCGGTCTTAATAACCACAAGAAGTTTCAGACAGCTCTCATAGACTCAGATCTGGCCTTCAGGAGTCATGTCTGACAATGTACAACTTTATTTCACTGATATAATGTACAGTTACTTTTACATGTCATATTCTGTCTACATTATGCTGTTTGAGAACACATTGCAGCATGGCGGCAGTCAACATGTGCGAAAATGTACTTTGAGTTTTGCTTTATTGTACACAACATTTTTTCCAATTGCAGCGCCCCCTGCAGCGCTATAGAGCTTTTTTGTGCTTATTGGTCCAAGATAGTTTTTTGTAGGTACTGCCCTGTTCTACAATTCAGCTGAGTTTCGTGAGTCTGTGGGCAAAACTGTGGTGGGGCTGTTCCACTGAAAAATTCAAGGGGGCGCTATAGAGCAAATTTGCCCCAAGTCCAAGGCCTTGACAACATCCACACCAAGTTTGAGGTGGATATGATGAATATTGTTCGAGCTGCACGCCATCTCGTAAAAGTGGTATTTTTTGTCTCCACTAGGAGGCGCTATGCAAATTACAGAATATTTTTGTGGAAATGTATTGTAGGCCAGACTGCCATTATATATTCAAAGTTTGGTGAAGATTGGAGAATTTTTTACAAAGTTATAGCACTTTGAAATTTTGTGGCAAAATGGAGAATTTCGTGGCCCCGCCCCTCTGACATAGTACATCAAAAAGTTATGATTTTGATAACTTTTCATCGTCAAAGCCTCATGAACACACACGCCAAGTTTCAAAAGGATCGGACGAAAGCCCTAGGAGGAGTTTGTTCAAATACGACCCCTGGAAATGACCAAAAAATCACAAAAACGTGAACTTTGACCCAAAATGGCCGCCGTACCCTTTACCGAAACCCGGGTCACCAAGAGACTTTTTGGTGCGTCTCGGTATGTTTCATACACCCTCATAATCTCAGCCGCGTGGATGAAACCGTGTCCGGGGGCTCCTCCGACAACCGAAACCTAGGTGGCGCCGTAGAGCCATTTCTGTACGCTCGTGCGCGAGACCCCCAAAATACGAAATTTTACGCCCGACTTTGGGGGGGTACGCACATTTTCATGAGTTTTTGGGGATATTAAAGCCTTGAAAAAGGCAATTCATTTGGCTGAATAATAATAAAAAATAAAAATAAAAAAAAAAAAAAATAAATAAACATTCGAAATACAATAGGGCTTCGCACGGTTTCCGTGCTCGGGCCCTAATTAAAAAAAAAAAAATAATAATAATAATAATAATAAACATTCGAAATACAATAGGGCTTCGCACGGTTTCCGTGCTCGGGCCCTAATAATAAACATTTGAAATACAATAGGGCTTCGCACGGTTCGTGCTCGGGCCCTAATAATAAACATTAGAAAAACAATAGGGCTTCGCACGGTTTCCGTGCTCGGGCCCTAATAAACATTTGAAATACAATAGGGCTTCGCACGGTTCGTGCTCGGGCCCTAATAATAAACATTTGAAATACAATAGGGCTTCGCACGGTTCGTGCTCGGGCCCTAATAAACATTCGAAATACAATAGGGCTATGCACGGTTTCCGTGCTCGGGCCCTAATAATAAACATTCGAAATACAATAGGGCTTCGCACGGTTTTCGTGCTCGGGCCCTAATAAACATTCGAAATACAATAGGGCTTCGCACGGTTTCCGTGCTCGGGCCCTAAATATGACCAGTTATTATAAGCAATGAGCTGGTAACAGCAAATTTACCAATAACCCAAAACAGGTTAGATAACCCCTGTGAGATCTCACAAAATGTTCAGGTTCAAAGTTCAAATAAATGGAACAAGATGACAAAGGAAAAAAATAAATAAAACAAAGAAAGGAAAATAAAATGAGTGCACTTAGAGGTCCTACCACTCTCTTTCACAACAAATGTCCGACAAGATAGTCCGATGTGATGGTTATGGAAGGGTTGGAAGGAAGATGAAGATGTCTCCCGGGGTGAAGGTGGGACGCTCTTCGAGAGGAAAGATGTGGATGAGACAGCGGACAGCGACAACCCTGGATCCAGATGGAACTCTACAAAAAACCAGTCTACACAATATGCAGGACAGTCACTATTCACGAGTCCATTAAAACTCGTCCAAAAACGTTTTTTTTTCCTCTTCCTTCATAACATAACTTCATAACCCATAACACTATAGACACAATAACGCAAGTTACAGTATGCCTCAAGGTGCATAAACTCACATAACCTCAATGTAAATTTGAATAATTGAATATAAATTTTACAGCCGAATCCACAATTATCACAGTAATTACCCTTTTTTTCCAAGAAATTCAAAACACACAAGGCTCCATAAATAACTCAAAATGCATTTCAGTAGCATGGAGACATGCCTCAACACCACGTGCGGCTACTAGCTGCCCGCAAGCTAAATGGTGATTAACCGAAATACATATGACACATTACCTAGCTGGTAATTGAGCAGGATTCATAAAACACACACATTATCATCATACATAAACCATATCTCCATTAAAATTATCCCGACTGGTTTTGATAGAAATTCAGGGTTTCTCAGAATTTTTTATATGCGTGCATGTTTTGCTAATTTAGTTAGCATGCCAACTCGACAGGCACGGAGCCGCCAACTCACCGGGATATCAAATGTCCTAAATATCTGTAGTAAGGTCGCAGCTCCTCCGTCAACTCTCGTCGCTCAAAAAAACACAAAAATCAATTATCCACTCATAGTTCAACTTTCTCTTTAGCTTATAGTTCAACTCCTAATTTTACCTGGACTGATGCCATTGTCGAAGCGGAAAAAAACGATTGTCTACTAGAGGAGGGATCGCCACTCTCAGCACTTTCCCAGCACTGGTATCTAACATAACAAAACCTATCAATCTGATTTAAAGGGACAGTAGTTAAACTATACCTGGGTTTCTCGGTTACAATACCGTCTCGCAACACATTATATATATAAACTGGGAACACATGAGTTTTTCACAACCCGGCTCTAGAGCAATGACAAACACAAAAGGGAGAAGTGGATTGAAGGCCAGAATTAAAGTGATTTATTGTAAAGAACTAAACAACACAAAGATATTTTTTTAACCAAAAACAAACCAAAGAAACAATGGGGAGTCTTCAGTCATCTGCAATCAGTGGTGAAGGTGCATGTATGCATGAGTGAAAATATGTAGATGTAAGATGTTGCGTGCATGAGAACAAAGAAACCAAAAAAAACATGAGGCAGCCTGGAGAAGTGGGTGGAGCCAGAGGCGATTTTTCTCACCAGGCAAGCCAATCAGCTGCTTGGGGCCCCCACTAGCTGGCGACAGAGAGTCGAAATTTGCACAAAGTCGAGAGTGAAGAAACGAAATTTGCGTTTTGAAAAGTCATTCGCTGAGTCTGACTCTCGTGGGTTTCCCGTTTACAACAAGCTGTTGGGAGGAACAAAATGCTAAGCAGCCAACTGCGTGACCACATTTTTGAGTGACAAAAGTCTTCAAGCAATCCGCGCTTGCAGAGGAATCCCTTGCTGCGCGTGCAACCACATGTTTGCACAAATCGGAAACCTGTAGTAACATCGTGATCATGTGAAGACATCTCTTACACTATTGTCTCTCCACAGGGGCTCTACAGCCCCCCAGGCGGTGTTGGGTAGCCCTAGGGTAGCGTTGAGAAAGATCAAGCTTATTGGGGGTGGTGCTGCATATATTGGAGGTTATTGGTCCATTTTATTTTTTGGAGGTATATGGTGAGGTTCAGGGGGCATTTGTTTTTTAAAAAAAAGTTGAGAACCGTTGCCTTACACAAAGACTTAAAGTTTAAAGGCTTTTCTTTTGTTTGTTTGTTTTAATATAATGTTAAAATAATAGATTTTGATATAATATTATATTTGATATTGCACTCTCTGTTAAAATAAACAGAAACTTCACAATGTTTAACGTTCAATGTTTGTGTAAGTAATATTTATAACTTGTGAAATAAAACAAAACTATACTTGATACAATTTGTTGGTTATTTATTAAAATTACAAAGGCCCAGAGTGAAATTCTGTTGTGTGGGGGGGTCGGGCGGTGGGGGGCCCGCCCAATGAATTTCTGCTTGGGGCCCCTGTGGACCCTAGAATCGCCACTGGGTGGAGCCTGCCAGACAGAGAGAGAGAGACAGAGATTTAGTGGGTGGAGCTTTATACTCAGGGACCCAGGGGTTTCCACCAATCAGCTGGATATGGGAACACACACTCAAATTGCACAGGGAACCGTCACAACCCCCAAACATTGTCAGTTCCCTTAGTATACTTGACATCCAGGCAGAATGACTGCAGGAAGAATGACCAACGCACCAACCGCTGGTTTGGACACTGCAAAGAATTGAGGAATGTGTGGAAATGTACATTCAGTGCTTATATGGATCTTAAAGCATGTGCAGTTTGACTACTGATGCTTAAAGCTTGCTTAGAATACTGTGGAAACAAAAGGTGTTATTTTGAACTGTGCCTTGTAATGACAACAGGAGGCGGCAAAAGCTGCCGGGTGTTAGATAAGCTCTGTGCAGAATAGTAGTTATTGCACCACAGTGTGAAGCAAACAGGAGGTGTCACTAGGCCTGTCTCCGAGAAAGGAGAAGTAGTCACGGGAAAACAGGTGGGTCTGCTAGCCTGTTGTCTAAGAACAACAAAGTATAAAAGTTCTGAGGCACGTCCTATGTGTGACTTGGTCTTAACAACAAAGTAATCAGGTGCTATGTAACCATTGGTTAAAGAACAGGGGATGTGTGATGCTTACATGTAAGACTGCCCATTGGTGTGTGTGTTAATAAAAACAGCCTAAGAGCTGCGGGGGGCAGAACTTAGCTGGATGCGATGGTAGACAGACTGCGGAGTCTGTAAATGCTGTGTTCTTCCTTTGCAAAGGTGAAGCTGAAGCTGGTTTGAACTACCACAACAAATGTCAACAGATTGTGTTTTAACGACAAAATTAAGGCCAATGCCCCTTTTTCCAATTACAGAGTAATTTAATTGACAGGAGTTAAACTCCTTAGAGAAGAAACTAACCGTTTTTTAAATTTCCAGATCATCAGCCTGCATAAGTACCGAACCCACTCCTCCAAAGCTGGCATCTAGATACAGTTTAAACTGCAGGTCAAAGCGTGGGACAGCCAACACTGGGGCAGAGCAAAGGAGTATTTTAACTTGTTCCAATGCTTTCTGACAAACCGCAGACCAGAAGAATTTTACCTTCCCTTTCAACAGATCGGTTAAGGGTGCCACCATGGTCGAGAAGTTTCTGCAAAAACTTCTGTAATACCCCCTGAGGCCAAGAAAACACATGAGCTCCTTCTTTGTGGTTGGGACTGGGTACTATTCTACTGCCTGGACTTTGGCATCAACCGGACGCACGTGATCCTGTCCCACCACTTGGCCGAGATTGGTGACGGTCGCCTTTGCAAACTCACACTTTGCAAGGTTTACTGTAAGCCTTGCCTCTGCCAAACGGGTGAACAGTTCAAAAAATGTCTGAAAAAATGACCACGTCATCCAAATAAACTGTCAGACTTTGGCACAAGCAAGCATGGTGGAACCAGCTTGAATTACATGGCTCTGCAATACCATTCTCCAACATTTATGCGATTTCAGCATCCAGAAACTTACGTTTTATAGCATTTACATGGTATAAACTCTGTTTAATTGGCTTAGCATCTCCAACATCAATGTCATGTTCAATGAAGTGAGTACGACTAGGTGTATCGCCAAACAAAAAGGGGAAAACTCAGAATCAATTGAACCAGCTCGCCATGGCGTGGTTCTGGCAAGTGGTTCAATAGTTTGTCCAAGTTTTGCCTGATCAGGTGCAGTCAACACATCATCCTCCCCACCTACATTACGAGAAGACTCCGGCATCGGACCAGCAACACAAACAGCACGAGCGTGACTCACATTTGCCTGTGCAACATAAAAGGATGGTTTAGAGGTGCGTTCGTAATACAGTTTAAGCAAATTTACATGGCAAAGCTGACTTTAATTTCTCCGACCGGGAGTTGAAATTATGTACTTTTGATCAGAAATTTGTTTCAGCACCGTGTGTGGACATGAAAGCTTTGCCTGGAATGGTGATGTAACACTAGAGCAAGTACCTGATCTCCAGGACTAAACGCGCAACGTTCAGTATGGCGATCATACCACGATTTCATCTTGTCCTGAGCCGATGCAAGTTTTTGTTTTGCTAACTCCCCAGCTGTGTCTAGTCTGTGCCGAAACCCGTTGATATAGTCAATAAAGTTTTGGGTGGATCTGAGCCTTTCCAGCTATCAGACAAGACTGCCAAGGGATTACTGTGTGCACAAACACAAGTTTGTTTGGGCTGAACCCTGTACTCGCCTGCGTTACCTCCCTTGCCGAGAGACCTTCCTCCCAGTCCTTCCCTAATTCAGTGCAGTATGCATGCAGTAGAGACTTTAAAGTCTGATGAAAGCGCTCCAGCCCCCCCTGACTCTGCGCATGGTAAGCAGAGCTCTGATTATGCTGTACCTGAAGCTGCTTCAACACCTGTGAGAACATGTGAGAGGAAGAATTTGAACCCCGGTCAGACTGTATACGCTTTGGAATGCCTGATGATGGAAATAAACTGAGAGAGCGCTCGTACCACAGACCTAGTAGTTATTGTGCGCAGAGGATACACGGCTAGATAATGTGTACTCTGACACATGACAGTCAATAGATACTTAGCACCTGATTTGGATAGAGGAAGAGGACCTACACAGTTAATGATCACATGTTCAAACGGCTGGCCGATCACAGGAATGGGACACAGTGGTACCGGTTTTAATGTCTGGTTTGGCTTGTCCGTCAGCTGACATGTATGGCATGTTTTAATAAACGTGGATACATTTCTCCTCATCCGAGGCCAAAAGAAATCACTCAAGACAATACCATATATTTTTTCTTATCAGCATGTCCAGCTTCATCATGTGCTACTTTTAACACTGAGTGACTGAGTTTAGTTGGCAAAACTATCTGAAAAACAGGAACCCCAATGAAAACTTCACTGTGCTGCAACCACTACCTCACCAGTAGTGAGTCCTGAAAAATATAACCACAAGCACCGTCCTGCACCTCACTCTCAGACTGAACCTGCTCCATCAGCCCCTTAAGAGAGGAATCAGCTTGCTGCTCTGCCACCAGATCACTGCGGGATATTGATTTTTTGTCTGAGGAAAATCAGACAGGGGTAATGAAAATTTTCGACAACCATTTTCCTTATCTGACTGTGTTGCAGACTCAGAATCAGTTTCACTCTCATCCGGTTCCACTTCCACCCATGACACCGGTGAGACCACCACAGGAGTGACATCTGAACCCACACATGAGCACCTACCAAGTCGTTACCCAGGATAACAGAGATGCCCTGGATCGGCAACGCAGGGCGCACAGCCAACATAGCCTTCCCCTGAAACAAGTCACAGTCAAGTATCACCTTTTGCAATGGAACAAACAATACATTTAAATCCATCCCACGAACAGGAACTGAACTGCAAGTTTTTGACTCCTTAGACAACAGCTAAACTCCAGCCTGAATAAAAAAGTCAAAAGCGCCTGTGTCACACACCAAACCTTTCAAAATAAAGGGCTTATACGGATCCAAATCTGCAGTCCCAGAGTCTTTGGTCTGTAACACAGGATCTTTAACTAGAGTGGTGACAAAGGAAACCTACCCCTTTTACTTGGGCTTCAAAGGTTGAATTTGTAGGCCTCTGTTTTAATAAATGGCAATCTGCCTTCCAATGTCCTTGTTTATGACAGTAGTTGCAAACTCTTACCTGTTCACACAATCCACTATTACGTCTACCTCCCACTGCAAAAGTTTTATCCTGCCGGGTAAAACATCCAACACCACTTTCTTTCACAATAAAAAAAATGTTTTGATCAGCATATTTACAGTAATGTTTTTTTTCCTCTTGCTTCCTCTGGGAAATCTGGGGAATCTAGCACAGAAGAAAATTGTACTGAGGCGTCCAAAGCTCCTTACCCGTACACTAAAAAGTGGAAGGATATGTTCGATTGGGTTGACCCTAGTGCTCTTGGAGAGCAGCATACTTTCTGCCGTACTTGTGATAGGAGCCTGAGCACGTTTTATAAAGGTCTTTTTGAACTCAGGCGCCACATGGAAACGAAGAAACACAGGAAAAGGACTAAGATTGCCAAACGCGCTGCCCGGCAAAGCCAACGCTCTGAGCCTCTGCCCTGTAGCGAAACAACTATCCGGTTTATCTTCAAACAATGTTACACCGGCTCTGCTAGACGTAAACAGGTGTCGAGGCGTTTTGCACGCTGTAAACTGGGCTTGAAGTACCCCAAAGATATCGCATCTGCTTTCCAGCACACTCCTTACTGTGTAGACATTTATGAAGGGGTAACGCTGGGAGAGGATGACACCATCTCTGTGGTCCTTATTGGGTTTTTTGATATGGAAGCTTCCAGACACCGCATCCGATTTCTGGATGCTGTTCAGTCAGTGGGTGGCACAGGAGATCAAACAGTGGTGGAGACCTTGAAGAAGTTTGAGTTACCCACAAATAATCTTGTTGCTGTTTATACAGACGGTAATCGCGAGGCCTCGGAGCAGATCTGCTCGCAGCTCAGGGAACTCAACCCGAACATCGTAGCCTTAGGAGGGCTGTACACTGTCGCTGATGCTGCTTGCCATTCTGGAGTTAAAACGCTCTCCAATCAGGCTCAAGAGTTGATCGAGCATATCCATGCGCATTACTCCTCCTGCTCTAACAAGAACGACAACCTCAAGGCTCTTTTTGGCTCGGATGTCGGTGCGGACAGTCCATTATTTCATCTCAACACAAGCTGCCTTAAGTTTTCCCAGTTAGTCACAAAAATCTTGGAAATATGGACAGATCTTATATCGTACTTTAAGTCGTGTGACAAGGACGACGAAAAAGTCAAATTAATCTGCTCCCAGCTGCAAGATCCCAAAGTGAGGGCGACGTTTATGTTCCTGGAACAAGCCCTGAAGCCTCTGCACACTTTCCAAAAACATCTGCAGACACGTGATGGAGCTTCTCGAGCTGATATGCTGTGCATCCTGGAAGAAGCCAGCAGCCTGTTGTCCACCTACTCCGCCGACTTTCTTCATCCTCAAGCTTCTGTTCGCTTCGTCAAAGAGCGTAACGTCCAAATCCTCAAGAACAAGAAGTTCCACCTGTCGAGCCCTGAGCTCAGTCTGGGTGGGAAAGCTGTGGAGGACTTCCTGAACGAGTCAGAGGCTACAGAGGCGCTGCCGCTGTTTAAAGAGCAGGTGTTGCCCTTCTAGATCGCCCTCACAGGTTGCATCGCAGAGGAGCTGCCTCTAAGCGAGGGGGTGCTAAAGAGTGTAGCTCAGCTGCTGAGCCCCCAGAGCAGGCTGAAAGTGACGGGGAAGGCGGTAGAGGAGCTTGGGACCAGGCTGGGAATCTGCAGCTCCCCTGAGGAGGTCAAACAGCTCACGAGTGAATTCCTTGAGTATCAGCTGCCCGAGGAAGGAGAGAAGGATAACTCCGCAGTGGTTTCACTGGAGAAACACTGGGCCAGCATACTGAAGGACACCAAGCCGACATCACTCTTAAGGAAGCTTGTTTTGACGCTGTTATCCTTCCCCTGTCCTCCACTTGACCCTCCGCTGGTTTTTACTCAGGTATTTATTTGTGGACTTGTATGAATATGTTTGATCTGTGTTTGTGTTTCGTTTTTCACATAGTTCTTTTCACGTCCTGTCTCAGGCCCTGGAGAGTGAAGATGCTCTACAGTTCTCCGAGAGCGAAGCCTTAACAGAAAGTGAGTGTGAAGCCATGTCTGACTGCGCTCTCTCTGACAGCACCGACAACCCCCTTTACAACGAAGGTGATTAAACAAGTTGCATTTAAGTCTTGACTTAATTTAACAATAAACTACCTTTTTATGGGATGCAGATGTAAGAAGTGTTATTTACACTTATCTTATTTTCTATTGTTTTCTTTCATGACAGTGAAGCCATGTGAAGTCCGCCTCACAAAGTTAAATCGTAAGTTAACAATTCTTTGACTTTTTATTTGTTTAATATGCCCAGTTTTAAGGAAATGTAAGTATAATTTAATATTTATTTTGTGAAGTAAAGTAAATCTTACTGTTTTTTAGCTGTCCTCCAAATATTCTGTAACTATCCTCAGATCCTGGTTCAGGATTCATGTCATTCTCCAGATTTCAACTTTTTAAACTTGTCAAAATGCATTTATCATAGTCTCTGATCTCTGAAACATACTGACACATTTTCTTTTCCTTGCAAAGGGCTAAAGAATGACAAAGAAAGACTTGCACCTTGAAAGAAGTAAAGATTTTCTTCTCAATTCATCCTGTTTCTAAATCTAATACATCTACCTGAAACCTCATCTGACTATAAAAATCACCCTGAAATGTGATCAAAACAAAGCACTATCCAGGTGGATTTAATGGACTAAACTCTGATATGCTGACATGTTCTGGTTCTGGTCTACGTCTGTGTCAGTCTCACAATTTATGCTACAAAATAGTGATTCTGCGTCCGTTTAATTTGGTTTGTGTCCGATGGTTTGAGAGAGAGCGAGAGCAAACAGTGGTCGAGCGACATAGACAGTGAATGGGAGTGAGGGAGAATTTGCATCAAGGAAGCTGGTTGATGAGCGAAAACTTATTTTCTGATTATTTCACAGCGGTTACACACCCCCCGGCATTTTTCCTCACCCCTCCACCCCGCCACATAACCTTGCACTGATTCGCCACAACGCCTGATTTGGTCTGAATACGACCTAACACGAACCTTCCACTCTTCTTCCCTCTCATATACTAACAATCTTCTTTTATTCTTTTTATCATTTGGGCAGCATAATTACTGGTTTCATGAAATATATAACTTATAAATATGAATGCATAAATGGTGAATCTGCAGAGACACTTGAAAAAATAAGAGAGACCCTGCTTTTAGAAGTAAAGAAAAGGAACAATCAGGACACAGTGGCGGCCATGATGGAGAAGACCTTTGCACACAGAAGGCAAGAGGTTATTCGTGATGCACCCTTGATTGCTGATTTCAAAACCAAGTGGCCGGCTCTCTTCTGTGTAAGTGAGGTGGGTGAATAAATACAGAGCACTCATGATTTAGTGTAAGCCAAACAAGTAACTTGTAAGGTGATTGTAGACTTGATGATGATGGTTCAATTAGTTGGTCAATTCAATCAAATTCAGTGTTGTGTACCTTTTTTTTCCTTCTCTCATTTAAGCTAACTGCTGAATTCAAGAGGATTACAACCGTCAGTTTGCTACCAAAGTTCTTCTCCGAACTGGATGTTCTATCTTCAAACCTGATGAAGGTGTTTTCCAAGAAAGGGGGCGGTCAAGGAAGAAAGATCAAGAGCATCATGATACCCATCACCCAGGTATGAGGATAAAAAAAAGAAACTGAACAGCCATAATATTTATGTCATGCTTGACATTTTAAGGGAAAATGTAAGAGGGATGAAGGTAAATAAAACTAGATGGAGTGGGGGTAATTTACTTGAAGAATGATTTGATAAAATATGAACGTTGGGCACATTTGACAATGTCCACTGACATTACAATGGTAGTTACCGTTTACTGGGACTACATGAATAAGTGTCTTGCTTGGAAATAAAACCAAACCACCCAAGGATAATGTAAGTTCACATATCATAAAAATATTAATCAAGTTCTGATTATACACCTTTCGTCAAACTCAGTTTGACCCGGTTTTGACAGTTTTACCCCCCCCCACTCTGCCCTAATCAGCCACACCGAGCATCCCCAGGACCAGGAAGGCACTGTAACCGCTAAACAGCCCAGATTGGAGGGCGAGACCAAGACTACTTTTAACGCGGTCTGGCAATCGAGAACCAATCCCTCCGGTCGCTGGTTCTTACGAGCCACGAGAGAGTGGAGCTACGGAGCACTTTGTCTTGGTGAGTTTTAATTCAGACTGCGGCGTATTCAAGACGCTGCTAGATCTGCCGGGAGCTGCGTGGAAGGAGAAGATGGAAGACATTGGAGAAAAAAATACGACTCTGTTTACCAACTGCCGTAAATGGAATGACGTCCTGGCGGTGAAAAAAACTCTGTCCTTTTGAAACCACACCCCCTTGCCCCAATGCATAAAAGCAGACACAATAGCGGACGTACCAGCACAACCCCGCCGACTGGCTCAACCTGACTAAAGGACATGGCAGATTTTAACCGACACTACAACCAGAGACGGCTCACCACCACGTGGACCCCCCTGTCTCCGAATCCTGAGGCTTCACCCGGGCTTGCAGTTTCTTCTTCTCCGGCCTCCACGACCCCGCCGAAGCAGAGAGAACGTGCGGCCTCCGCACCCCCGATCCTCTCATCCGGCGGCTGTTCCGATACAGAAACAGATGACATGGACATGGACGGGGAGTCTCAATGCTCCTCCTCCCCCGACTTAATGACACCTCCCCCTTCACCGGTTTCACCCACTCCTGAAAAAAGCGAAGACATGGCTGACGAGATGGATGGGGTGGCGTCTTTGGCTTTCTTCAACGCCGTAAAGGCAGCCGTCATCCATCTGCTCAACATCACCCTTCACAAGTTTCGACGCGAGCAGTGCTACGGGTGTCAGATCAACCACCCAAGCCAGAGACAGCACCCGTGTCTAGAAAATGTGGAAGATGATTACTACCAGATCAACTTTCACGGGATAATGAAGATGCTTTTCACCCCTCACTTGATTCCTTCCATCCAATGTCTCCTCACGCAACATCCGAGAGGACGACGCCAGAGTCAAAGCCGTGGCACAGACTCTATTACACAAGCTCAGATCCACGAGGAACATCCAGGATTCCATCGGCAGCATGTACGACGAGCTGATTGGCCAGGACATACTCAAAATTGGAGAACTGAAACTGGTGACGGATGGCTGGGAAAGCGAATAAGTTTGTTCTCTTGTTTCTGATTGTTTATTAATCAGGGGTAATTATTGGAGAAAACTTGTAACCTGTGTGGAAGAGAGGATGATCATCACCCATCTGATACAGGATCTTTGCAACAGAGTTTGTAACAGATAGAGACGCTGTCACAATACCGGTTGAAATCAGACGACTAAGCAACATTATGGACAGAGTTCGTTCTCACACCGGACATACAACTTGGGAAGTCATGGTGCAGTGTGCGAGTGCATCTGATTTGTCAGAGACCTTTGAAAACATCATAAAAGATTGGATCGAGGACTCTTTTGTTATAACACCCTGTCATTTGCTCACTCTGTACACTTTGTTTGTGGATGTGTTGATTTTTCATTCGCAGAATAACACGTCTGTGAATATCCCAGGCGAACTGAAAAGATTGCATAACTTTCTTCAGACTAGTTTAGATCACAGTGTGTTAGTTCAGGTTTTAAAGATGATTAAAGACTAGTCGTCTCCTTTGTTTGTTTGTTTTTTGCGACCAATGTACAGTACTACACCTTATCTTTTATGTATCTTTATCCTGTATGTATCTTAACTTTGATGTATCCTATTACAATACAATCATTAAAATGTATGTATATTAACTTTGATGTATCTTTATCCTGTATGTATCTTAACTTTGATGTATCCTATTACAATACAATCATTAAAATGTATTACACCTTATCTTTTATGTATCTTAACCTTTGATGTATCCTATTACAATACAATCATTAAAAGAAATAAATGAGCGATCTAGAGTGGTGTGTTTTCTCAGAAAACCCTTAGAGGCGGGATCCTTACCCGTGCAACACTCAAGGACATAAAAGAACTGTTCAATGCAGTAACCCAGTTGTAGACCTGCCGCGTGAGAGGACATACCCCTGGAATGGAGACTTGTAGCAAGCCCGAATCGTCGCAACCCAAAAGTGAAAAAGCTCAGGATGAGCCTGACACGAGCCAGAAGACCTCAGGGACATTGACTCCCGAAAAGTTTATTATGAACCACTTTAGAAGACAAAGTGACCGCTGTGACGAGGACAAGTGCATGAGACTCAAATGTGAGACCCTCCCCGCTCTTAGTCTGGAGGTGGTGATAGACTCTGAAACCTACGGGGCCAGCGTGACACCTTCTGGATTACTGGACCTGCGACTAGCCGTAGCTTCAATCTACTCGAACGCGCCGTGTTACCATGAATACTTTACCCGGCTGCGCTCGGTGCACATGCTGATAGAGAGGCTCATGTCAGATCTATGCTCTAAATCTGAAGAAGCCAAGGCGATTTTCTCAATGACTGTAGACAGTACTCTGATCCCAAAAACACACGTGAGCATTCATTGCCAGAACGAATGCTTGAAACGCAGGTTAGAGCAAACCGACTACGAACCTGTGTGGGCACGCATGAAAGATGTTGTGTACTATGTGATCTTACTGATGTTGGCAAAGATCTTCATGCGGCGTTCTAAAGACTAGTTTAGATCACAGTGTGTTAGTTCAGGTTTTAAAGATGATTAAAGACTAGTCGTCTCCTTTGTTTGTTTTTGTTTTTTTGCAACCAATGTGGAAAATGTTAAAGATTTTTTACAAGAGCAAGATACCTACACTCTGCATAAACCAGCCAGAATACATTTCACCAGAAACAGAGTTTTTGTCCCTAGGCCTTTAAACCAATTTCAAGCAGATCTTTGTGACATACAAGCCTTGGCGGAACACAACGACGGGTTTAAATATTTATTAACGGTCATAGATGTATTTTCAAAAAAAGCATACGTGCGTGTTTTAAAGAGAAAAACCGCAGACGAGGTGGTGAAGGCCTTTGTTTCAATCTTCAAAGACAGTCAGATCCCCGAAAAGTTACAAACGGATAAAGAGTTTTTCAGCAAGAGTTTTGATGCTTTGATGAAGAAGCACAACATTGTACACTTTGCCACAGCAAGTGATCTGAAGGCCTCTGTCATTGAGAGGTTTAACCGTACGTTAAAAACTAGAATGTGGAGATATTTTACGGCTAACAACACAAGGCGACGTTTTACAGGATTTGGTGAAAAGCTACAATCACAGCTTTCATAAAAGTATAAAAATGGCGCCTATGCAGGTGACCTCCGAGAATGCCTCTCAAGTGTTTCAAAATCTGTACGGCACTTTTCCTACACGACACCGTGATGCGGTGCAAATGAAATTTAAAAAGGGTGATCTTGTCAGATTATCCAAGGTCAGAGGGGCGTTTGATAAAAAATATGAACAGAGTTTTACGGACAAAGTGTTTACGGTGGAGGCCTGCATTCCTCGTACTCCCGCTGTGTACAAACTCCAAGATTATGACGGCGAGCCTATCGAGGGTTCCTTTTACGAGGCAGAGTTGCAAAAAGTAAAAATGTCTAAAGACAGGACGTATCACGTAGAAGAAATATTGAAATGACGTACCGTCAAGGGTGAAAAACACGTTTTGGTGCGTTGGAAAAACTGGCCCAGCAAATTCAATAGCTGGGTCAAGGCCTCGGATCTGAAAAATATATAAAAGCCACGCTCAACGACCCAGACCGATCATACCGTCGGATATGGCGTCAGACGCAGGATTTTATGTCACCTTACCTTCCAACGCTAGTAAAGACGCGTTTAAAAATAACACCAGCTCAAATTACACGGTAGACTTAGCCAAGGCTATCGAACTGAACGGAGAATGGGAGGTGGGTCTGTGCGAAATCATTTATCCTCACACGTGGTATACTTTACCCCGGGATAGCGCTTATATCGAACTAATGGAAATCTCGGATGAATCTGTAATTCCGGCGGGGAAAGATTATCCTAATCGTACAAAGCCAGGAGAGCTACTCATAATTCAAAAGTTTAGTCGGGGAGGATATTATGACAAGCCGAAAAACCTCCTGGATCAAATCTTACCGAAACTCATAAAATATGACCCCACAGCCGAGGCTGTTTACAACAACGTGACCAAGTGCATCGATTTCAAAGGCAGCGGTCGGTACAAAATCTGAGCGCAAGCCCCCTTGGCCTACATGATGGGTCTTAAACCGGGTGAGTGGTGGGCCCTCTCTCCCCGTTCGGCTACATACCCGTGCGATCTCAAAAGAGGTATTTATAACCTCTTTATTTACACAGACATCATTCAGTATCAACTGATCGGTGACAGCTATTCGCCGTTGCTGAGCGTGGTGAATGTTAAAGGTGGTTTCGGAGACGTGGTGAGTCTCAGGTACAATACGGTGCATTACGTGCGCATGTCTAAAAGTTACATTAAAACTATTCATATAGAGATTAAAACGGATCACAACCGGTGTGTGGACTTTGTCTACGGGAAGGCTATTTTAAAACTTCACTTTAAACCAGCCGCGGCTCAGCATCCTGTATAAAAATAAATAAAAAACATGGAACAGGTACGTCTGAGAGAGGATCCTCTTCGCTTCATAAACTATTATGAAAGTCAAGTGGGAGGCGCTTTACCCGGTTTTTATGGAGCACCGGTAATGTACGGTCGGGGTATAGGCTCCATCTTCTCGAGATTGTTTCGTTTTGTCTCTCCGCTGGTGAAAAAAGGCTTTGCCATCGGCAAGCCACACCTCAAATCGGCCGCGAGCAACATCGCCTCTGATGTGATAAAAACTGCGGTGGGCAGTATGACCAATCGACAGAATCAGGAGGGATCCGGAGGGATTATGGTTTTATCGCATAGACAAAGGAGGAGGCCTCCGGGGGATCGTGTTTTTTCACTCCCTAATAAACGTGCGAGTCATGAAAGGAAAAAATCAGTCGGGAGAAGCAAGCCCAAGGGGAGGAAGTCTGCCAGAAGCAGCGATATCTTTTAGACCTAAATAATACAAAAAGAAAAAGAAGAAAAGAAATTTCAACAACAACAGCAAAAAAAAAAAAAAAAAAAACAAAGCAATATGGCGCTTTTACACCAAAAATCACCTGAGTGCACCCTGGCGGAGCTGGATTTATTTTCAGCCCCCATGACGCAGCTGTCTATCGAAGATAAGGTCTACACTGAAATTCTTCCTCTATCAGCCATCACCGACGGGGGCCACATTGAGTTCTTTATTCCCAGGGATGGTGAAAAGTATTTGGATTTGAACGATACCTTGCTGCATCTCCGCCTGAAAATCACCAACGCCGATGGTACAGAATGACGCCGCTGTGGGCCTGATCAACTACCCTCTGAATACAATGTTCAGTCAGTGCGACGTTATTCTGGGGGATAGATTAATTTCACAGTCTAGCGCTACGCACCCGTACAGAGCCATGATCGAAACCCTACTCAATTACTCTGAAGATACGCTCAAGAGTCAATTCAGCGCGGGTCTTTTTTACAAAGACACAGCTGGAGCACTGGACTCTATTGTGACCAACAACGGTTCTAACCGCGGTCTTAACTCCCGAGCAGCCTTCTCCGCCAATTCCCGGGAAGTACACCTGTTTGGCCCCCTTCACAGGGACGTATTTTTCTGTGAGAGACTCTGTCTTAATTCGGTGGACATGAGAATCAAGCTGACCCGAGCCAGCGACGCCTTTTGCCTCATGGGAGCTCGCGATTCTCTTTTCCGCCTGAGAATACTAGGCGCCTCGCTGTTTGTTAAAAAAGTGACAGTCTCCCCCGCGATCCGTCTGGGTCACGCAGCAGCTCTGCTGAGGGGTAATGCGCTGTACCCCCTGTCGCGCGTCAATGTAAAAACCTACTCCATACCTGCAAATTCCAGGATTTGTAACCAGGAGAACCTCTTTCTGGGTGCTATGCCCAAATACGTGGTGCTGGGTATGGTACACCACGAAGCTTTCACAGGACGAAGAGACCTGTCGCCCTTCAATTTTGTCCACAACAACGTAAAATATCTGGCCCTCTGTCAGGATGGCAGACAGGTTCCGGCTAAGGCTTTCCAGCCCCAGTTTAATCAAGGCAGCTCAGTCAGAGAGTTTTACAACATGTTTATCACCACGGGAAGACACCTGAAAGATCTACCTCTGAGCATCAACTGTGAAGAATTTAACGACGGATACTCTCTGTTTGTGTTTAATCTCACCCCGGGTGATGACAACGATGCTCTGTCCCCTGTTTCCAACGGGAATTTAAGATTGGAAATGAGATTCAGAGTAGCCTTACCACACACCACCACTCTGATCGTCTACGCCTGTTACGGTTCCATTCTGGAAATTAACTCTAATAGACAGGTGCTGGTGGATTATTATTAAAAAATCAAAACATGAATAATCATGAACTGGAAAATCTTTTGCATCGTCTGCTAGGAGATGTATTCTGTGGCGTGTGGGCTTCTGATCAGCTGCCGTTACTGACGCGTTCCTTTGACACCCCAGCCTACTTTATAGTCAACACACACCCTGCGCACCTGCCCGGTGAGCACTGGCTCTCTTTGACTCTGGAAGAGGACGGTGTAGCCACCTTCTTTGACTCTTATGGTTTTCCTCCGGACTTTGCTCATTACCCCTCAAGCATCTTACAGTTTTTGGAGCAGCGTTCTGACCGGATATTGTACCACGATCGTCAGCTTCAACACACCCTGTCCACCGTATGCGGTCAACACTGCGTTTATTATCTCTGCCATAGGGCCTGCGGAGTACCCTTTGAACGACTGTTGTCTCTGTATGACGACGATGTGATAAAAAATGATCAGACTGTATCACACTTTGTGGAGAAATATCGACGCTGTATCAGAAATCAAAGCTCCGGATGTTTTAACCATGGAACTTGTTCTTTGCAAATGTTTAATCAGTGTTACAACCTGTGAATTATCTATTCATTATATCTATTATTACATAATGTATCATATACATATATCATGAAAATAACTCTCTGTAGACTGAATGTGATCAATAAAGCCTTTATTGGGAAAAACAATTTTTGTACGTTTTTTACATTCATTTAGGGAGAAAAGGGGATCCAGGGAGATTTATTCTTTTTACGCTGTCTACGTTCGCGTTCTTTTTCCTCTGGAGGAGCTATTGTGTTTTGTTTTTGTTCTTGTTCTTCTTCGTTATCTTGCCCCTCTGGTCTGCTCCAGCGTGGGGAGAGGGTTACCGTCCGTTTGTAGACTCGTTTGGCCTCTGGAGGAGCTATTGTGTTTTGTTGTTCATTATCTTGCCCCTCTGCTCTGCTCCAGCGTGGGGAGAGGGTACTTTCACCCATTTCGAGGCGACGATATTGATTGCGAGCTCAAGGGTTATTCACAGAGGATAAGGGAATGTTGACGCTGACAGAGTATTTAAGAAACTCATCCAGCCTCTAGGTGGTGGGGTTTGGGTTTTTTTTTATAAGGGAGGGAGATGTTTTTAAATAAATCAATCATATGAGACCCTTTTACGGTTTGTCCTTTATAAATAAATTCACCTTTTGAATTTGTGGATTATATTACCTGAAGTGCCGAATAATCATTTAAAGATATTAAACTGTGTGATTATGTTGAACTATTGCTTTTAAGAATGTTGTTTAACCAACAGAGTGTTTTTGCATTTTGTGTCTGGAGGCAAACCTGGGCCTGAGGTCTGTGTGTGTGTGTGTGTGTGTGTGAGCCCAATTAAAAAAATGCTGCAAAGCATCGGAATTCAGGCCAAGGTCAGGAAGGCCTGAGAAAGGAGCACACACACACCCGGGCGGAGGATGCGCCCAGCAGATAAACCTGTATGAAGATAATAACAAATATGTAACCGCTTGTGTGAAGTAATAAAACTAACTGGAGCCAGAGAGCCGCAGAACTCAGCAGGGCGTGGTGGTGTGCAGATCGCTGGGTCTGTAAGAACTGAAAGCTGGGTTCTCCCTCTTGCAACAGGTGAAACTGAAGTACTTGTCTTTGTCTTCTTTAAATTCAACATCTCTCTTCTCTACATCAGGTCTACAGAATTCGGGGTGGTTTGAATCACCACAACAATTTGGGGGCTCGTCCGGGATCAACTGAAAAGTTGGATCAGACCTGACTGAAACATTAATTGGGTTTCATTGGGCTTAAGGACAAAGGACACGGGCCATGGCAACAAAAGGTAAGCAGAAACTTGATCTGCATTGAACACCACTAAATTGTAACGTGCCCTAAGTCTCAGTAGTAACTTGTCTATAAATTAAGAGATGTGAATTTGAGAAACAAAGGCATCAAACATTGATGTTTTAAACAAAAAAAAATAAAAAATCAAAATAAAAAATCTGTGAGCTAAATATGGCAAGACCAGTATTAGGAACCTGTGAGCATCTGTTAGCGAGACCAGAAACTAAAGATGGCAAGACCAGTATTATAAACCTGTGAGCATCTGTTAGGGAGCTGTGAGTCCTCTGGATAGCAAGACCAGTATTAGCCAAAACCTGTGAGCATCTATTGACAAAATCAGTGTCTTCGAGTGTGGCAACTCCCACAATATTCTGACGAGGTATTGTTTGAGCTGGGTCCGGGGGGCCCGGGGAGGTGAGGACCCCCGAAAAAGTGTCCTTGAGTGTGGCAACTCCCACAATATTCTGACGAGGTATTGTTTGAGCTGGGTTAGAGGCCCGAAGTAGATTTAGTACCAGTGTCCTCGAGTGTGGCAACTCCCGCAATATTATTGTTTGAGCTGGGTTAGAGGCCCGGGGAGGTGAGGACCCCCGAAGTAGATTTAGTAAAGCTTTAAAACATCAAATGTTCTAATGTGTTGATTTTACATGTATTTGTGCACACCTACATATAGTGCTAGAAAGTAGTACAATCACGAGTGTGAATGGTGGAGGTTCTGAACGCTGAAACATAACTGCACTATCTAGGCGGTTGTGGATGTAAGTGATCAGTCCTCCACATGACTGATATATAAGGTCTGGTATCATGATTCAAGGCTAGTCGTGAATCATAAAGACTGAGCGCTCGGGACACAGCGTGCCATACGGCTCGGTCGGCCAGACCTAGATAAAACATAACATAAATCTTTAAGAAGCTAAAAACCCCCGCCGTGAGTTGTTCATAAATAAAGTACATGAAAACAACAAGATCGGAGTTAAAAGGTCCCAGTAAAAAGTCAGAAGCACGTCTGGAAACATAATAGCTTAGTTTGAACGTCCATAATCACTCCTACAAAACCAGTCAATACACGCACACACAGGAAGAAGACAAATTTGGGGTAAAGCATGTGAATGTGAATGTGTATGACTGCTAGAGGAAAGTGAGTTGAAGCAACGACACTGCCCGAAACCGGTCGGTGACAACGTAAAGCAGTGCTCTGTTGAAGTAGGCTCACTGGAATCTAGATTAAGAATTTATTTGTGCTGTGAATAGTACGAACAAAAGAGCAATAGTACTTTTATTCAGAAACTCTATAGCACTATTATCCGATAGTGGTAAATTGATAAAGTTTGGCAGTTTGAAGACAGAGACTGACAAAATGGATGTGAGAAGGGAGAGGCAGAGAGTGATAAGGGGCCGCTAGGCAAGCTGTTGTGGGGGGAGGCCAAGCAGGCAGGAAGAGATAAGGACAGAACAGAAGAGGAAATATAGTAAAACCAGATTATAATTCGTAATAAATTGACTGTGGGTACAGGGAGAATAAATTTAGTAACTCCCATAAATTATAAAATATTATCATAAAAAAATCTTTTATAAAGGTAAAAATATACAGTGAGTATACAGTGTGCATGGGCGCCAAGTGTGTATGATGGTTGTCTGAGAACAGAGACGCATGAAAGAGATTAAAAGTTGTGTGTGTGAGTGAGCGGCCGCTGCGAGTGATTGAGAAGCTGTGAGAGTGTGCAAAAATTCAAATGTGCATTGATGTTTTGAATGAAGCAATAAAATCTGAATCAAATTCACTTAGCTGGTGGTGTGACCTCTGGCACAGGACGAGTTGAGTAAAAATTTCAAGAGGCTGAGTTCGTCATTCTGATGTTTATGTAAATTATTGCTTTTCTATTCAGTGTTGCTTTGCAGACATTTCTGTTAAAATAAGTTAATATGTTGAGCACTTTCTGTTTGTTCTGATCTGTGCTGATTGTTCTTTAGTCGTCATCGTGCTGTTTAGTCTAGTAAGAGACGCTCTGTACCTTGTTGAAGGACAGAGAGGGACAGGTCTAGTGATAGGCCGTGTGTGGTGGTTAACTGATTTTTTGGCGAGCTGTCGATGTTAGTGTTTCTACATACTGTTGTGATACTGAAGTTGTTTATCGGGCTGCAGAGTGCTGTGTGATGTCATTCCCCCTCCTTACACACTCTTAGTCTGTTTCAGACAGCCCCGCCCGTCGTGTGTAAGCTGCAGTGATCTCTTTTTCCTTTCTCTCCCCTTAAGCATAGAGCTGAAGTTAATGTTGAATGTTTTCTCTTGTTTTTAAATGATTTTGCATTTTGGTAAAGTGAATTTTTGATCAAGTTGCAATTTGTAAGCAGTGCAACTGTTATTGTGTGGTTAAACTTTGTTGCCTAATGGTGCTGTGTTCTTAAATAACAATTTCATTGAATTCTGCTGCTAAAGTCTAAAAGTTATAGTGAAACTGCATATATTTTCTGACAGGTTTCTTGTTTAAGAAAACATTTAATAAACACATTACAACCAGTACTAGTAAAGAGTAAAAATAGAGGTTTATTTCTAGGTTGCGTTTATTAATTTTTTAACTTACAATCAATTGATAAGTCTTATCAGCCAGTGTAATTGTAATTGCAAAATGAGTTTTAGTCCAGTGATGATCCTGGGCGTTAAACACCCAGCATGCAGAAAAGAGATAGACAGTAATTATAATTCCTGTTTGGGGGGAGGATTAGGTGAGGCAGATGTGCATGAGTTAGGCGAAAGACTAGTGTTTGAGGAACAGGCAGGCCCGTCAAGGGAGAGACAGGAAGTAGAACAGAGGGAAGTACTGGGAGGGAAGCTAACCTTTGCAGCTAAGGCTAAGGAAAGGGATGCAGTGAGGCCAAACATAGAGAAAGGCAATTATGACTTTAGACTTAGACCTGCTATAAATCCACCACAAAAATACACTGACCCAATTCAATATCAATTTTGATTAAGGGGAAGCAGAGCCGATATATTCCATGGCAAACTTCTGACTTTGCGGGGCTGACCTCTAGACTTCCTGATATGCACGAGGGAGCCAGTAAGTGGATTAAAGTTTTTGAGGAAGAGACTATGGGCAAAATACTCGACATCGGGGACATTAAAGCAGTGTGGGCACGCACAATGGGAATACCTGCTATGGAAAATATTTTGCGTTTAAGTGGAAATGCATGGATGATTGACATCTTTCTGGACATCTTTGCGACAGAAGTATCCTGTTCAGGTTGACCCTAAAGCACTAAAGGGGGAACCACTGACGGATACTGAGAACCCAGCTGCTTGCATTACTCCATAGAGGCCATGCCCGGCCCTGTGAAAAGTAGACTTGAAGATGTGGTGGGGTTGGCATCAAAATGTCACAGAGAATTTTCTGACCATGTGATACATGCAGTAGACAGACACAGGAAAGAAGAGCAGAAGTTGTGTGAACAAGAGAGAGCTGTTCAAAGTAAAGTCTCACAACTTCAACTAACTGAACTGACAAATAAGAGCAAGAAAAAGGTTCAGGCTCCCGTATTGAATGATGATGAAGAATGATGAAGCAATTGTTGCTCCTGCAGTCGCTGTGCCGTCTATTCCTCCGATCCACCACTAATTTCCTGCCCCACCCCCACAAGCTCCTCCTGTTGTTAATGTTCGCACACAGCAACCAAGAGGAAGAGGGAAGAAAGCAACGGCCCAGAGGGGCAATCAGGTTGGACAACATAACCGGTGTTGGGGATGTAACCAACCTAGACATGACCGTCGAGACTGTCCTAAAAATCCATGGGCGGCTCAACAGGAAGAAGGACGGGGGTCTGAGGGTCAGCCCACTCAAAGCGGGAACGCCAGTGCGGCCAATCCCGGGGGTGGGCCTAAACATGTGTACTAGGGATGCCCAGAGAATCCTATTGGGGAGGGCCAATTAGCCATAATGACAACAGCAGCTAATGTAGAGCCAATGTTAGAGGTGCAAATAGAAGGCAGTTCAACTATCAATTGGTAACGACAAAACCATTCTGCCAATCCTAGTATCTGAACACACACCTGTAAATTTGCTAGGGAGAGATGCATTGTGTCAACTAAAAATAAAGATTTGGTGCTCTCCACAAGGTGTTTACATTGATAATTCGGGTGTAAATTTCCAAATGAATGTTCAAGCAGAGGCAGCAACTGCCTACTGGCTATCGGAAATCACAAATCCGGTGCTTAAAAAATGGGAAATATGCATTCGAGCCCAAATTCCAGAAGCAAAGAAAAACAGAAAACAGCCGATTGATTGAAGCAAATTTGTGATGACCCAAGCGCGGTGTTTACAGTATGTGTTATATTTTCTGTCCTTAGGTTACACAATGTCATGTGTAAAGCCCTGTGGTCCTCGGCAGTATTTTTTATGATTAACAGTTTTTATTTTCACTTTCATTATTCAACAATACAAAAACACAAATCCCCCCACCCCCCTGAACACACACCACCAACTATGCTGATCCTTTTCTGGTTACCAACCTCTACCCCTGTGCTCCTTCATGTACAACTTTAACAGCTACCCTAAATACATTGATGAAGACATGATGCAAGATAAACCAAAGCAAAAATAGACACAGAAAATGATTTGAGGGAAATTAATACAAGGAATAGATAAAACAAGCTCTGCCTTAATGCAGTATTCTGTTAACAGACAACAAGAGTAAATAATAATCACAAAATAAAATACACCCAAAAACAAGAAGCAGCACATCTACATATACATTTTTTTACACAGTTAACTGAAAACTTGCGTCTCTCCACTACATTACCCATACCCTTTCAGTGGTCTCTTAAATGACTTAAGTATTTGCCCCATTTTGCTTCATATAGATCCAGTCTACCCAGTTGTTTACATGACATTTTTTCGAATGCTGCCACTCGTGCCAACTCCACAGCCCACTCCTGCTGAGAGGGTACCCCCTTCGTCTTCCATCCCCTGACAAGTATTTGTCTACCAATCATAATACTGGTTTGGACAAAGCTTTTAATATGTTTATCCTGTCCTGTCAGGACTGTATGATCACCCAAGACAAATAATCTAGGGCTAAATGGAATATGCATCTCCGTAATCTCACAAAGGTTATCATAAATATTGGTCCAAAAGTGTTGAACTTTGTGACATAACCATAACACATTAATTAAAGTACCTTCCTCAGAATTGCATCGCCAGCATTCTGATGTGGATAATAATCCTAATCTAAATAATTTGGAGGGAGTCCAATAAAAACGATGCATAATTTTAAATTGAATAAGGCGTACTCTTGCATCCCTTGAAACTGCTTTAATATTAATATTTTTACAAATTCCGTTCCAATCCTCATCACTAAATGTCAGATTCAGATCCCTTTCTCATGTCTTCTTCAGAGCTGCAATGGGCCCACTACCAAGAGTCTGAATCAACATAGAATAATAGACAGCTGCTTCATGTCCTTTTCCGTAGTTCTTTAAAATTTTATCTAGGACCTCTGCATTATGGGGAGCCGATGCCGCGGGCCCAAACACCACCCCTAACATATGTCGGAGTTGCAGGTACCTAAAAAAGTGGGAAGTGGGGATGCTGAACCGCCGCACCAACTCCCCAAAGGATTTCAAAGAGCCGTCAGAATACAGGTCCCCCAACATAACCACTCCCTTCTCCTGCCATATCTTCCAGTAAATGGGACATTTATCGATTCGTAATTTAGGATTTAACCAAATACTTGAAGAGACATTCAGAAAAGGGTCAAATTTAAATATTTGAGCAACTCTAGTCCAAATTAATTTGAGATGAGCGATTATTGGATGTGTTTTTGCTTTTTTACTCAATTTAGTAGATAGGACTTGCATAGGTGACAGAGGGGCCACCACAGCTTGTTCCAGACAGTACCACGGAGGGGCTCTTTCAGGAGGGAGGGACCAGTGGGCCAGGTGCCTTAAGTTAAAAGCATAATAGTAAAATAACATGTTTGGTAGCCCTAAGCCTCCTTTATCAGATGGCCTTTGTAGCTTATTGTGGCTCAAACGGGGGTGCTTACCGTTCCAAATAAATATCTTGGATATTCTGTCAAACCTTTTAAAGTAGTAGTGGGGAATTTCTAAGGGGAGGGACTGGATAATATAATTAAGTTTGGGAACACAGTTCATTTTCAAAACATTGACTTTACCTGCCATGGACAAATTAAGAGTTGCCCATCTTTCAACGTCACAAGAAATTTTTTGTAATAATGGGTCAAGATTGACTTTGACCACATCTTTCAGGTCTCTTGAGAAACGAATACCCAAATACATGATTCCTTGCTGAGGCCACTGAAATGCCCCTGGATGGAAGGCAGTGGAGGGGCAATAAGCCGTCAAGGGGAGTGCCTCAGACTTGGACCAGTTCACCTTGTACCTGGAGAATTTTGAAAATAAGTCTATAATTCCAAGAAGGCATGGTACAGATCTGCTAGGGTCGGACACTAGTAATAAGATGTCATCTGCGTAAAGCAACAGTTTATGTACCATCCCACTCACCGTGACCCCCGGAAAATCAGTCGCCCCACGTATGGCTGCTGCCAGAGGCTCAATGGCTAAGCAGAAGAGCAAAGGGGATAGGGGTGACCCCTGTCTGGTTCCTCTCCCCAACATAAAATAATCTGAGACCAGCCCATTGGTCTGCACTGCTGCCTCTGGGTGCTTATATAATACCTGAATCCATCTTATAAAAGTTTTACCAAATCCAAATTCTTCTAAAATTATGAAAAAATACCTCCATTCGACCATATCAAACGCCTTTTCGGCATCTAGAGAGACTGCAGCAACCGGGGACTGGGTGTCAGACACTGACCACATGACGTCAATAAGGCGTCTAATATTATCTGAAGAGCTCCGACCCCGTATAAATCCCACTTGGTCAGTATGAATCAGGGACGTAATTACACTATCTAATCGGTTTGCTAAAATTTTCGAAACAATTTTAACATCAATTTGCATTAATGAAATAGGACGGTAATTTTTGCATTCATCCAAATCTTTCCCTTTCTTAGGAACCAGACTAATAAGGGCCTGTCTCAAAGTTGGCGGGAGTATCCCCCCCTCTAGCGGGTCCTCGGCAGTATTAATTATTTGTCTTTGACTAGGTGCCACCATATCTTAACACTGTGGTAGCCAGGGTCTGAGAGGCCTGTTGCTGCCTTCCTATGAGGTAACAACGCAGCAGATGAGGCAGCAAGCTAGCAGCAAAAAGTGAAATTCCCATTATGACATGGTTGGTATCGTTAGAACCAATTGTAACTCCAGAAGACATTATTCTAATGCAACAAAATGCAGGACTGAGTGAACACAGCGTCTGGCAACAAAGGGGGGCAACGAAGGATGAAGGAGGGCTGTGGCAATCTCATGAGGGTTTGTTGGTTGCACCAGTAGCGTTGTTGACTATGTTGATTTCTGAGGCGCACAGTGTTGATCACTGTGTGAAGGGGGAAGTAATTAGGATAATAAGACAGCAAGGATATTGGTCACCATATTTGCAATCAATGGTTGATGAAGTGTTGGAACAGTGTGAAATTTGTGCTCAGAGTAATGTAAAAAAGAGAAATAATTCCACAATTTGGCATACCATCAGAAATGAGCTATGATAATGGATCAGTATTTATCCAAAAAGTAGGGAAAGGAAACTGGTGATTCACCTGCTGATGTTGATCAAGCCAAAGAGAAACTGCTTTGGATGGAGGAATTCATGGCTGAATATGTAAAAAGATTAACTGACGTTTTGAATTTTATCATTACAGGTGTCTGAGCAGCTCACAAAACCAAGGAACCAATTCATCCTTTTAATGAAGAAAATTTTGTATGAATCAAATATCTAAAAATGTCTCCCAGGTGGAACCAGGTTGTCACGCGGTGAGGTCAAGTTGGGTTTTTGTCCTGTCTTGTCATTTCCTGTTTTATTTTGAAAGATAACTCGGTCTGATTGTCCTCCCCCGCCCTGATTGTTTCCACCTGTTCCCCATTACCCTGTGTATATCTTGTCTGCGTCTCCCTTTGTCTTGTGCCAGAGTGTTTCGTTCTTTCGTTCACCCCAGCCCGTCATTGCCACAGACCTTGTTCTTCCTTCCCTTGCCACGTAACTTGTGTTGATGTTTTGCCTCCACGTGAGTGACTTTTTGTTGTAAATTTCATAGAATTAGGTGATTGATTTCTGTTCAGTTAGATAGCGGTTAGCTTTTTGTCCTCCCCTGTGGAGTGTTTTTTGTTACCTTTTCCCTCTTTGCTTTTACGTTTTTCCCTCTTCAGAGTGGTTTTTGGTTTCGTAGAGTTTATCCTAGAATAGTTTATTTAGAGTAATTTTCATAGTCTTTTGTGTTGCTTATTGTGGAATATTACCAAAATAAAGTCCCATCCTATTGGTGAATATCTCTGCATCTGAGTCCTCATTAGAGTCCAGGCTTGACAGTACACTCTGGCCAGTATGGACTCAGCAGAGACCAACCAGCTGACTGCGATCCTGAGTGACCAAGAGGCTCGTCTCTCCCGACAGGAGGACTGTCGGTCGACTATGGCCGCCCAGTTAAGTCTGGTCTCGGCTCAACTTCAGGGTCTGCAGGACCAGGTTGCCCAGATGACCACAGCTCCTGAATCCCCGGCTGCAGCTGCAGCTCCCGCCCCGATGGTGCCTGTCTTTTGGTCTGGTAGCAACTTGGCCCGACCAGAGAAATTCTCTGGGGATTTCGGACTTTGTAAGACATTTCTTATTGATTGTTCAATTCATTTCGAACTATCTCCCCATGCATTCCCCACTGACCGGTCCAAGATACCCTTTATGATGTCCCATCTGACTGGACGAGCCAAAGCATGGGCCACAGCAGAGTGTGCTCGGGACTCTCCCGTCTGCAGCTCCCTCACAGACTTTAAAGCAGCCCTATTAAGGACTTTTGACCCGGTTCCGACCGACCGGGAGAAGGCTCAGAAGCTGAGCAGATTAAGTCAAGGCAGCGACACTGTCTGTGACTACGCCATCCACTTCCGCACCTTGGCGGCAGAGAGTGGGTGGAACTCCACAGCCCTCTATGATGTGTTCCTGAAGGGGCTGGCTGGCCCCATCCAAGACCTTCTTGTTCCTTTGGATCTACCCCCGGATTTGGACTCTCTCATCGCGGTCGCCATCCAGACGGACAACAGGGTCCGCCAACTCAGACAGCAACGTGCCTTCCAACCTTCGGAGAGACCCATACGCACCCAAGCACCGGGCCGGCCGCCCCCCCGCCGTTCACCGCTAGAGGAGGGTCGTCACTCCACGGGTGGTGAGGAGGAGCCAATTCAGCTGCGAAGGCCGCGGCTGACGCATGAAGAGCGACAGAGACGACAGCAGGAGGGCCGATGCTTTTATTGTGGGGAGGTAGGTCACCTCGTCGCCGCCTGCTCAGCCAAGAGGTCCACAGTGGTGAGTCAGTTCACTGCGTCGAGTCCTGTCCCACGTACCCTAACCACAGTCAAGGTAAAGCACCACACATCCACAGAACTTGAAGCACTTATAGACAGACTGGGGTTTAGCAGAGGAGCTGGGCCTCAAACCCAAACTCTTAATGAAGCCAATCCATGCCAAAGCTCTTAACGGAAAAGAACTATTCACCATCACTCACGTCTCTGAACCCCTCAAATTGCACATAAATGAGCATAGTGAGCGCATAAGCTTTTATTTATTCAAGTCACCCACCCATACCCTGATTTTGGGACAGCCTTGGCTGTACCGCCACAACCCCCATGTAAACTGGAGAACGGGAGAAATTATGGGGTGGGGGGAGGACTGTGTTAATGACTGCTTCGACATCCCAACTCAGGGGAGGGAGGTTACTGTGGCTAATCTTGCTTCTGTTAATTCTGCCCCAGACTCAGAGTACCCTGACCTGAGCTCCGTGCCGTCCTGCTACCATCACCTTCGTGAGGTATTTAGCAAAACTAAAGCCATGGCTCTCCCTCCTCATCGTCCATATGACTGTGCAATTGAACTGATTCCAGGCTCCACCATTCCCAAGGGCCGCCTGTATTCGGTTTCTGGGCCTGAGAGGGAGGCCATGCGGGAATACATCAAGACCTCACTGAGGGCGGGGTTGATCCGCCCTTCTTCATCTCCAGCAGGTGCCGGCTTCTTCTTTGTGGGAAAGAAGGACGGGTCCCTGAGACCTTGCATAGACTACAGTCCTCTTAATGACATTACAATAAAGAATCGGTACCCACTTCCTCTCATGTCCTCCGTGTTTGACCAGCTCCAGCAGGCCAAAGTGTTCACCAAGCTAGACATTCGCAATGCATACCATCTGGTTAGAATAAGAGAGGGGGATGAGTGGAAAACAGGGTTTAATACCCCAAGCGGTCATTATGAATACCTAGTCATGCCTTTCGGATTAACCAACGTGCCTGCAGTGTTCCAAGGAATGATTAATGAGGTACTTAGGGACTTCCTCGACCATTTTGTTTTTGTGTACATTGACGACATTCTCATTTACTCCCCTGACCTGGACACACACCGAGACCATGTAACCAGAGTATTAAAGAGACTGTTGGAGAACAATCTCTACGTCAAAGCCGAAAAAAGTGAATTCCATGCCGACACCGTCTCCTTCCTGGGCTTCATTGTAGCTCCTGGAAGAGTGCAGATGGACCCGGCTAAAATTAGCGCTGTCACCGAGTGGCCCACACCTGATAGCCGCAAAAAGGTTCAGCAGTTCCTTGGTTTTGCTAACTTTTACAGGCGGTTCATCAAAGGTTTTAGCGCAATAGCTGCCCCTCTCCATGCTCTTACCTCTTCTCAGGTGCGTTTCCATTGGACTCCAGAGGCCGAGACAGCCTTCCAGACCCTCAAGCGTCGCTTTACCTCAGCCCCCATCCTCACCCTGCCAGACCCCCAGCGACAGTTCGTGGTCGAGGTAGACTCCTCTAACGAAGGGATCGGGGCGGTTCTCTCTCAGCGATCAGAGCAGGATGGAAAGATGCATCCCTGCACGTTCTTGTCACGGCGGGAGTGGAGACACTGGCTAGAGGGGGCACAGCATCCGTTCATTGTGTGGACGGATCACAAGAACCTGGAGTACATCAAGCGGGCCAAGAGACTAAATTCACGGCAGGCCAGGTGGGCATTGTTTTTTAACCGTTTTGTCTTTACATTGTCCTACAGACCAGGGTCCCGGAATGTCAAACCAGACGCTCTGTCTCGCATCTATGACCCTGAGCCTGTCGCCAAGGAACCAGAACCCATCCTCCCACTGACCCGTGTGGTTGGAGTGGTCACTTGGCCGATAGAACAAGAGGTGAAGCAAGCAAATGGTGATACACCCCCAACTAGTGGGTGCCCTGAGCATTGTTTGTTTGTCCCGGTTGCTCTGCGCCCACAGGTGATTCACTGGGCTCACACCTCACTGCTCACTTGCCATCCGGGAGTCCGAAGAACCATATTCGCCATCTCCCAACGGTTCTGGTGGCCATCCATGGAGTCGGGAGTCCGGGAGTACATCGAGGCATGTTCGGTCTGCGCTCGCAACAAGACATCCTCCGGGTCACGCATGGGACTCCTGCAACCTCTGCCCATCCCTTCCAGACCTTGGTCGGACATATCTATGGACTTTGTCACGGGGCTCCCAGTTTCGAAAGGTAACACCACGGTCCTGACCGTGGTGGATCGTATTTCCAAAATGACACATTTCATTGCTTTACCTAAGCTGCCCTCAGCAAAAGAAACTGCTCAAATCATGATGCAGAATATCTTCAGGATCCATGGATTCCCTAAGGACATCGTGTCAGAATGGGGACCCCCGTTCATCTCCCGGTTCTGGAAGGAGTTCTGTAGGCTCATCGGAGCCACCGCAAGTCTGACGTCAGGATACCACCCGGAGGCCAACGGCCAGACCGAACGTCTTAACCAACAGCTGGAGACCGGCCTTCGTTGCTTGGTGTCTCAGAACCCGGCTTCATGGAGCACCCACCTGATTTGGGTGGAAATCGCCCACAACTCGCTGCCCACCTCTGCCACAGGCTTCTCCCCCTTCAAGTGTGCCTATGGCTACCAGCCTCCTGTGTTCGCTGACACCGAGCCGGAAGTGTCTGTCCCCTCCGCCCACGCTCTGGTTCGTCGCTGCCGCCGCATCTGGGCCACCGCCCATCAAGTACTCATCCGTCAGGGGGACAGAGTCAAAAGGGCCGCCGACCGAAAACGCCGCCCTGCACCCGAGTATCGGCCTGGTCAGAGAGTGTGGTTGTCCGCTAGAGATCTTCACCTCAAGGTCCCCTCTAAGAAGCTGGCGCCACGGTTCGTGGGTCCTTTTCCTATCTCCAAAGTAATCAGTCCAGCTGCCATTTGTCTCCGTCTGCCCAGGTCTCTCCGTGTCCACCCCACATTCCACGTGAGTCAGGTTAAGCCTACTAAGGACAGCCCCATGGTCTCGGCCACCAAGCCCCCGCCACCACTGGAAGCAGCCGATGAAGGTCCACTCTATAAAGTCAGGAAACTGTTAGCTGTACGCAACAGAGGGCGGGGAAAACAGTTTTTAGTGGATTGGGAGGGATATGGGCCAGAGGAGAGACAATGGATTCCACAGAGCTACATAGCTGATCCTTCTCTGATTCAAGATTTTTACAGAGATCATCCTGAGTTGCCTGGGCCGTCAGGAGTCGGCCCTAGAGGGAGGGGTACTGTCACACGGTGAGGTCAAGTTGGGTTTTTGTTCTGTCTTGTCATTTCCTGTTTTATTTTGAAAGATAACTCTCCTCTTGTTTCAGGTCACTTGCCCTTCCTCATGTGTCACCGGTCTGATTGTCCTCCCCCGACCTGATTGTTTCCACCTGTTCCCCATTACCCTGTGTATATCTTGTCTGCGTCTCCCTTTGTCTTGTGCCAGAGTGTTTCGTTCTTTCGTTCACCCCAGCCCGTCATTGCCACAGACCTTGTTCTTCCTTCCCTTGCCACGTAACTTGTGTTGATGTTTTGCCTCCACGTGAGTGACTTTTTGTTGTAAATTTCATAGAATTAGGTGATTGATTTCTGTTCAGTTAGATAGCGGTTAGCTTTTTGTCCTCCCCTGTGGAGTGTTTTTTGTTACCTTTTCCCTCTTTGCTTTTACGTTTTTCCCTCTTCAGAGTGGTTTTTGGTTTCGTAGAGTTTATCCTAGAATAGTTTATTTAGAGTAATTTTCATAGTCTTTTGTGTTGCTTATTGTGGAATATTACCAAAATAAAGTCCCATCCTATTGGTGAATATCTCTGCATCTGAGTCCTCATTAGAGTCCAGGCTTGACAGTACACTCTGGCCAGTATGGACTCAGCAGAGACCAACCAGCTGACTGCGATCCTGAGTGACCAAGAGGCTCGTCTCTCCCGACAGGAGGACTGTCGGTCGACTATGGCCGCCCAGTTAAGTCTGGTCTCGGCTCAACTTCAGGGTCTGCAGGACCAGGTTGCCCAGATGACCACAGCTCCTGAATCCCCGGCTGCAGCTGCAGCTCCCGCCCCGATGGTGCCTGTCTTTTGGTCTGGTAGCAACTTGGCCCGACCAGAGAAATTCTCTGGGGATTTCGGACTTTGTAAGACATTTCTTATTGATAGTTCGAAATGAATTGAACAATCTCCCCATGCATTCCCCACTGACCGGTCCAAGATACCCTTTATGATGTCCCATCTGACTGGACGAGCCAAAGCATGGGCCACAGCAGAGTGGGCTCGGGACTCTCCCGTCTGCAGCTCCCTCACAGACTTTAAAGCAGCCCTATTAAGGACTTTTGACCCGGTTCCGACCGACCGGGAGAAGGCTCAGAAGCTGAGCAGATTAAGTCAAGGCAGCGACACTGTCTGTGACTACGCCATCCACTTCCGCACCTTGGCGGCAGAGAGTGGGTGGAACTCCACAGCCCTCTATGATGTGTTCCTGAAGGGGCTGGCTGGCCCCATCCAAGACCTTCTTGTTCCTTTGGATCTACCCCCGGATTTGGACTCTCTCATCGCGCTCGCCATCCGGACGGACAACAGGGTCCGCCAACTCAGACAGCAACGTGCCTTCCAACCTTCGGAGAGACCCATACGCACCCAAGCACCGGGCCGGCCGCCCCCCCGCCGTTCACCGCTAGAGGAGGGTCGTCACTCCACGGGTGGTGAGGAGGAGCCAATTCAGCTGCGAAGGCCGCGGCTGACGCATGAAGAGCGACAGAGACGACAGCAGGAGGGCCGATGCTTTTATTGTGGGGAGGTAGGTCACCTCGTCGCCGCCTGCTCAGCCAAGAGGTCCACAGTGGTGAGTCAGTTCACTGCGTCGAGTCCTGTCCCACGTACCCTAACCACAGTCAAGGTAAAGCACCACACATCCACAGAACTTGAAGAACTTATAGACTCAGGGGCTGATGAGAGTTTGATGGACTGGGGTTTAGCAGAGGAGCTGGGCCTCAAACCCAAACTCTTAATGAAGCCAATCCATGCCAAAGCTCTCAACGGAAAAGAACTATTCACCATCACTCACGTCTCTGAACCCCTCAGATTGCACATAAATGAGCATAGTGAGCGCATAAGCTTTTATTTATTCAAGTCACCCACCCATACCCTGATTTTGGGACAGCCTTGGCTGTACCGCCACAACCCCCATGTAAACTGGAGAACGGGAGAAATTATGGGGTGGTGGGAGGACTGTGTTAATGACTGCTTCGACATCCCAACTCAGGGGAGGGAGGTTACTGTGGCTAATCTTGCTTCTGTTAATTCTGCCCCAGACTCAGAGTACCCTGACCTGAGCTCCGTGCCGTCCTGCTACCATCACCTTCGTGAGGTATTTAGCAAAACTAAAGCCATGGCTCTCCCTCCTCATCGTCCATATGACTGTGCAATTGAACTGATTCCAGGCTCCACCATTCCCAAGGGCCGCCTGTATTCGGTTTCTGGGCCTGAGAGGGAGGCCATGCGGGAATACATCAAGACCTCACTGAGGGCGGGGTTGATCCGCCCTTCTTCATCTCCAGCAGGTGCCGGCTTCTTCTTTGTGGGAAAGAAGGACGGGTCCCTGAGACCTTGCATAGACTACAGTCCTCTTAATGACATTACAATAAAGAATCGGTACCCACTTCCTCTCATGTCCTCCGTGTTTGACCAGCTCCAGCAGGCCAAAGTGTTCACCAAGCTAGACCTTCGCAATGCATACCATCTGGTTAGAATAAGAGAGGGGGATGAGTGGAAAACAGGGTTTAATACCCCAAGCGGTCATTATGAATACCTAGTCATGCCTTTCGGATTAACCAACGCGCCTGCAGTGTTCCAAGGAATGATTAATGAGGTACTTAGGGACTTCCTCGACCATTTTGTTTTTGTGTACATTGACGACATTCTCATTTACTCCCCTGACCTGGACACACACCGAGACCATGTAACCAGAGTATTAAAGAGACTGTTGGAGAACAATCTCTACGTCAAAGCCGAAAAAAGTGAATTCCATGCCGACACCGTCTCCTTCCTGGGCTTCATTGTAGCTCCTGGAAGAGTGCAGATGGACCCGGCTAAAATTAGCGCTGTCACCGAGTGGCCCACACCTGATAGCCGCAAAAAGGTTCAGCAGTTCCTTGGTTTTGCTAACTTTTACAGGCGGTTCATCAAAGGTTTTAGCGCAATAGCTGCCCCTCTCCATGCTCTTACCTCTTCTCAGGTGCGTTTCCATTGGACTCCAGAGGCCGAGACAGCCTTCCAGACCCTCAAGCGTCGCTTTACCTCAGCCCCCATCCTCACCCTGCCAGACCCCCAGCGACAGTTCGTGGTCGAGGTAGACTCCTCTAACGAAGGGATCGGGGCGGTTCTCTCTCAGCGATCAGAGCAGGATGGAAAGATGCATCCCTGCACGTTGTCACGGCGGGAGTGGAGACACTGGCTAGAGGGGGCACAGCATCCGTTCATTGTGTGGACGGATCACAAGAACCTGGAGTACATCAAGCGGGCCAAGAGACTAAATTCACGGCAGGCCAGGTGGGCATTGTTTTTTAACCGTTTTGTCTTTACATTGTCCTACAGACCAGGGTCCCGGAATGTCAAACCAGACGCTCTGTCTCGCATCTATGACCCTGAGCCTGTCGCCAAGGAACCAGAACCCATCCTCCCACTGACCCGTGTGGTTGGAGTGGTCACTTGGCCGATAGAACAAGAGGTGAAGCAAGCAAATGGTGATACGCCCCCAACTAGTGGGTGCCCTGAGCATTGTTTGTTTGTCCCGGTTGCTCTGCGCCCACAGGTGATTCACTGGGCTCACACCTCACTGCTCACTTGCCATCCGGGAGTCCGAAGAACCATATTCGCCATCTCCCAACGGTTCTGGTGGCCATCCATGGAGTCGGGAGTCCGGGAGTACATCGAGGCATGTTCGGTCTGCGCTCGCAACAAGACATCCTCCGGGTCACGCATGGGACTCCTGCAACCTCTGCCCATCCCTTCCAGACCTTGGTCGGACATATCTATGGACTTTGTCACGGGGCTCCCAGTTTCGAAAGGTAACACCACGGTCCTGACCGTGGTGGATCGTATTTCCAAAATGACACATTTCATTGCTTTACCTAAGCTGCCCTCAGCAAAAGAAACTGCTCAAATCATGATGCAGAATATCTTCAGGATCCATGGATTCCCTAAGGACATCGTGTCAGAATGGGGACCCCCGTTCATCTCCCGGTTCTGGAAGGAGTTCTGTAGGCTCATCGGAGCCACCGCAAGTCTGACGTCAGGATACCACCCGGAGGCCAACGGCCAGACCGAACGTCTTAACCAACAGCTGGAGACCGGCCTTCGTTGCTTGGTGTCTCAGAACCCGGCTTCATGGAGCACCCACCTGATTTGGGTGGAAATCGCCCACAACTCGCTGCCCACCTCTGCCACAGGCTTCTCCCCCTTCAAGTGTGCCTATGGCTACCAGCCTCCTGTGTTCGCTGACACCGAGCCGGAAGTGTCTGTCCCCTCCGCCCACGCTCTGGTTCGTCGCTGCCGCCGCATCTGGGCCGCCGCCCGTCAAGTACTCATCCGTCAGGGGGACAGAGTCAAAAGGGCCGCCGACCGAAAACGCCGCCCTGCACCCGAGTATCGGCCTGGTCAGAGAGTGTGGTTGTCCGCTAGAGATCTTCACCTCAAGGTCCCCTCTAAGAAGCTGGCGCCATGGTTCGTGGGTCCTTTTCCTATCTCCAAAGTAATCAGTCCAGCTGCCATTTGTCTCCGTCTGCCCAGGTCTCTCCGTGTCCACCCCACATTCCACGTGAGTCAGGTTAAGCCTACTAAGGACAGCCCCATGGTCCCGGCCACCAAGCCCCCGCCACCACTGGAAGCAGCCGATGAAGGTCCACTCTATAAAGTCAGGAAACTGTTAGCTGTACGCAACAGAGGGCGGGGAAAACAGTTTTTAGTGGATTGGGAGGGATATGGGCCAGAGGAGAGACAATGGATTCCACAGAGCTACATAGCTGATCCTTCTCTGATTCAAGATTTTTACAGAGATCATCCTGAGTTGCCTGGGCCGTCAGGAGTCGGCCCTAGAGGGAGGGGTACTGTCACACGGTGAGGTCAAGTTGGGTTTTTGTTCTGTCTTGTCATTTCCTGTTTTATTTTGAAAGATAACTCTCCTCTTGTTTCAGGTCACTTGCCCTTCCTCATGTGTCACCGGTCTGATTGTCCTCCCCCGACCTGATTGTTTCCACCTGTTCCCCATTACCCTGTGTATATCTTGTCTGCGTCTCCCTTTGTCTTGTGTGTGAGTGTTTCGTTCTTTCGTTCACCCCAGCCCGTCATTGCCACAGACCTTGTTCTTCCTTCCCTTGCCACGTAACTTGTGTTGATGTTTTGCCTCCACGTGAGTGACTTTTTGTTGTAAATTTCATAGAATTAGGTGATTGATTTCTGTTCAGTTAGATAGCGGTTAGCTTTTTGTCCTCCCCTGTGGAGTGTTTTTTGTTACCTTTTCCATCTTTGCTTTTACGTTTTTCCCTCTTCGGAGTGGTTTTTGGTTTCGTAGAGTTTATTCTAGAATAGTTCATTTAGAGTAATTTTCATAGTCTTTTGTCTTGCTTATTGTGGAATATTACCAAAATAAAGTCCCATCCTATTGGTGAATATCTCTGCATCTGAGTCCTCATTAGAGTCCAGGCTTGACACAGGTGTTGGGGACAACCAGAACTTCTATTTCCTGCGCTTTAACCAAACTGCCTATTAACCAAACTGTTAACCCTGTTATGTTTGACTGTCCAATTGACAGATGTGATGACTGTTATATTGTTCACCCCCTGACTTTCTCTCAAGGTAAATGGACAACGCATGACAAAGCTCTGATTAAGACAGTGCTGAGTGCACCCAGGTAATGATGGTAACATTCTGCTGTACCTTCGACTGAACCTCTGGAGCTGTGGTGTTTCACCCAACAGCCATTGAGGGGATAAAATCAGTTTTCTGTTACCTGTGTGTTCCATTTTAGGTTAAATTTATGTGATGATTCTGGCTTTACTGGTAGGTTGGTATTCTAAAAGATGTGATTTTTAATCATTTAGAAATTTCCATTTTATGAATCACTTAAAATCTATTTTCAATTATGGTTTTCACAGTAATGTAATAAATGTTTAAAAGGTTAAAGTTACAATTATGTTATGATGATATGCAACTGATGGATATCGACTGTTCATGGAAGTCTTCTACAAAGATGGATTCCACGCCACCATGCATCGTATGTGCTAGTAACCTCTCCATGGTGGTGACCCTCTACTGTACATGGGTCGAAGATTTTGCAATGTTTTGATTTCAGCGATGAAAATTGTTGTGATTGACTCAAACGGAGAAGAAATTTGATCTAAAACAAGTTAAACTAAGTTTTATGGAATCCCTTCTAATTGCTTGGGTTTATCTACTAGGTGAAATAATAAATTTGATCTTGCTCCTCTCCCAGTGGCATATTTGCACATGATCTTACATATTATCTTCTTCCGGCTCTCGACGAAGGCGGTCGCATCTTTCCTCCTCTCCTCTCCTCCCCGTAACCTTGCCTGCTCTGCTATCTTGTCTGTGTCTAGTCTTTTGTCTACTACTGAAGAGACTCTCCCTGTAAATGCTCTCCAAATTTTCAAGCAGCATGGATTTGATTAACTGGTCTCTGAACGCAATTGACACCATCTTCTCAACGAGAAGCTCAGGTTCGGGGGAACCTGTATGTCCTGCCGGAACGTTCGCAGCTGGCTACTCGATGGACGCCTGGGAGAAGTGGCGGGTCATGTGTCTGGCGGCTCTTTCTGTGGAGGACGTTGAAGACATCATTATATTCGGATTGTTGATGACAAGTGTCTTGCTGATTGGAGCGGGCATGGCGCTGATTCATCGAGGCATGCGGAAACTGCTGGCAGCCGTGCATAGCCCTATAAAGCTGCCGGCAATGATTGAAGCTCTGAGTGAAGCTGTCGGAAACCTGAATGGGGCCGTGATCCAGAACAGGGATAACATCGCAGTGCTGGGACGCAAAGTGGACGACATCACCGAGTTGGTGGACCGGAACATGGTCAACATTACAGGATCGATGGAAAACATCAAGAATAACCAGGACATGGGTTACATCATGGAGAAGCTGACAGCTTTGCAAAGACAAATGGATCGTTTTGGAGACCAAGCTGGCTAAGTGTGCCTGTAGCAGAAAACGAAGCTACGGGGCCCCAAGACCAACAAATTCCAATCTTATCTTGACATCCCCACACCTGCAGAGCCCCTGGCCAAGGTCTCTGCTGGAATAACAACTCCCCCGGATGATCACTTCAGCGAGACGCTCATTGCCCTACCCCCCCCATCCACCCGCCTTCACCGCTTGTTCCCGCTGGCCTGACAAGGCGGCTCCGGCGTGTTCAGCGCCTCTTGGCTGCAGGACCTGGATGGCTGCGTGTCTGGACTGGACTATTCCAACTACCCTTCCCATACCCCCTGGTGGCAGTGTTGTGTTTTTCATGTTGTAGAGTGTATTGTATATGTGCCAGAACTGCTGAGGTGTTTTTGTCCTGCTTCCAGAGTGTACTCCTACAGGAGCACAGACTGGGGGTTGTTCTTTTTCTCTCGTCCCCTCTCCCAATGTTGTATCCCTTTTCATTTCTTTTCCCTACCTTTTTTTGGCACACACTGTCCTGTCCTCCCCCGATTGTCTTTACATGTATTGTTTGTATGGACAGACTGGTCCGCAAATTCGTTGTATTGTACTTGTACTGTTACAATGACAAATAAAGCCCCTATCGTATCATATCTGTGACTTCCCTGATGACCTTCTTTAACACCTTGGTGTTGTAGGGGATCTTCGCTAGCTTAAAGGCCCTTGTTGACCTGAAAGTGGAACTCACATCATGGGAATGGGATGATGATGTACATAAGAGGGGTTCTTAAAGTTTCTCACTGATTGTATGAATTCATCTAAACTGACTGCTTTGTTTGGAGTGGTCAGCTAAAGATTTTGAACTGGAGAAAACAATGTGGTGCCATCTGGACCAAATGGACTTTTTATTAATGGACAATTAAGTGACTGTGAGTGACTGTTCTGTCTTAAGGTGATCATTGATCACCGAGTTATGTTGAATTCATTTTTTAATCTCAAGATGAGTTTTTTTTCTGCATTTAAACACTGCAAGCATGATTTAACACATACATAGATTTTGGTTTATTATTACATGACTTTGATTCGTTGATTTTGTTTTATTGCTATACATGATTTTGATTTACTATTACAACATGACTTTGGTTTCATTCATACATTTTGGTTTTATTATTATTACACATGGCATTGATCTATTAATGATACATAATCTGGATTCTTGTTTTATCAGGATTGTTTTATTTTGTTTTATACTCATACTATTGTGATTTTGTTTTTTGGACTTTGTTTGACACATCATTTTAGTTTTGTCTTATTCGACATATAATCAGTATAATGTAACCACCAATGCAGGCCATTGTGTGATTGCCCGTGTTAAACATATAAACAAAAAGCGTTTCCGGGGGTCGTAAGGGAATTTTTTCCCCAAGTGGGTTTTCGCCCTTACTTGCATTGCTGTGGTGTTGAACTGGGGATTTGATAACCCCCAGAGGAGGGATATGTGGTGTTCTGCGTGACGCATATGGCCTTGACCAAGACTAAGGAGTCGAGCACACACAGACACACCATGCAGTCCTGTGTTATCTTATCTGCTCAGGACAAACCAACATCTGAGGAAACATGCCAGGCGTAAGGCTTTAAGGTACTTATCACATTATACTTTTATCTCATATTTTAACCATTGTTCAATGTTGCAGATTGCTACTGAGTTGTGTTGATATAGCCACTACGGTTAAAAACTCTCCTAGGAGTGGTACCGCTTAGGATACAAAGGAAAGAAAAACAGGACTTACCAGAAGGTTTTGCTTGCATATTATTTTTACCTAATTATATATCGATATATTATATATATATTTTTTTTTATATATTCGAAATGTTCCTAATTTCCCCCTCCTTGTTGTTGTTGGTTTTGACTATGCTTTCAATTTTAATAGTGTCTGTTATTCTCTGGTTTCACTGTGAGCTCCCCTTCCAAAATTGCAACTTAATAACCACCGCCATCGCACCTCCTCAACACGATAGAGCACAGATGTTCCCTTTATTGCAGGTCCCACCAGGAGAGGATGATAAATATGAGGATGTAAGAGTTTGATTTGATTTTTTATGGGAGCCCAGTGTTTGCATTACAAGTGTGTGAATTTATTGATCTCTGAGTAGAGATCAAAAGGGGGAATTGTGGATTATATTACCTGAAGTGCCTAATAATCATTTAAAGATATTAAACTGTGTGATTATGTTGAACTGTTGCTTTTAAGAATGGTGTATTACCAACAGAGTGTTTTTGCATTTTGTGTCTGGAGGCAAACCTGGGCCTGAGGTCTGTGTGTGTGTGTGTGTGTGTGTGTGTGTGTGTGTGAGCCCAATTAAAAAAATGCTGCAAAGCATCGGAATTCAGGCCAAGGTCAGGAAGGCCTGAGAAAGGAGCACACACACACACACACACCCGGGCGGAGGATGCGCCCAGCAGATAAACCTGTAAGAAGATAATAACAAATATGTAACTGCTTGTGTGAAGTAATAAAACTAACTGGAGCCAGAGAGCCGCAGAACTCAGCAGGGCGTGGTGGTGTGCAGATCGCGGGGTCTGTAAGAACTGAAAGCTGGGTTCTCCCTCTTGCAACAGGTGAAACTGAAGTACTTGTCTTTGTCTTCTTTAAATTCAACATCTCTCTTCTCTACATCAGGTCTACAGAATTCGGGGTGGTTTGAATCACCACAACAAATTCCATCCGGCGTTGCTCTTGGATAATTTCTTCATAATGTACTCGGCATTCTTGCGGTCGCGCTGGGGAAGGCTTTTTATTACATCACTCAGTGTGTCATCTGGATCGGGCCTTTCCGTGTCAGCAAGATGGCTAGGTGTAAGATCCGTTGACTCTTCTCTCGGGTCGCGTTGCAAAGTTAAAGTCACCCGACGCTCCTCATTTTGACCTTGTTTCATCAGCGTGAGATATTTCTGCAGCAAGGTGTCGTATTTTTTTATTTTTTCATAAGAACTCAGCCCCGGCTCATTTAATATCACTCTCATTTTTGCGTCTAAGTCATCTTCGGCCGTTTGTCTGATGGAGGATTCAGGTTGAGTCAGGCGGTTTAACTGATGAGGTGCGACGAGAAACATTTTTTGCGACGTTCTCAGAGCCATGTCTTTTTTATTTATTTATTTTATTTATCTTCTTTTAACAAGTCCTCCTATAAGATTTCTGAGGATGGGTACCGCAGCCGAAAGCAGAGGTAAAATAAAACCTCCCGACTGTTTCATCAATGTTCTGCGTTTCTGATTTAAACTTGTCCTTTTATTAGCCAGCAGTCTGATAATTTTTCTCCGCCTTTTAAGTTTTTTGTATTGAGGAAAAGACAGTGGAATGTTGCCTTTTAAAAGATTTAAAGCAATCTCGCACAGAGACTTAATAAGGGTGCATTTCTTCTTATACGCGCCGACATGCTTCTGCTGCTGCTGCTGCTGCTGCTGATGATGATGATGATGATGAGACTTACTTTGTTCTGGGAACATATACAACCGGCCACTGTGGAGGCAGTATACCCGTCCTCAGCCTGTACGGTTCTGGACAGGAAGGTGTGAGATCGACCAATAAATACCCGCGGGGGTCTTTGGTGGCATCTTCAAAACTCTCTAAAAAGAAGGCTTTTTGTGAGGGGAAGATTTGATGCGCCAATATATTCATCTGTAATTTGTCCCTAGGGTTTTTAAACAACACCAGATAATTACTGTTTAAACTCATGGTATGGCTGCGTTTACCTCTGTGAAATACATTTTGCGTCAACATAAACACACTCATATTTCTATGATGTCTGTACTGAGTAAAAAGTTTGACCACTTCAGGATGGTCGGAGGCTTGAAAAATAACATCGTCCAAAATAATTAAATGGTTCTGATCAGGAGGAAACAGCTCTGTGTCATCAAAAGAATCAGGCAGTCCTTCTTTATTCATTTTTTGCAGTTCAGGTTTAAGGGAGGATAAATCCACACAATATTTTCAGGTACATCATTTATTATATGTTCACAATTTTTACAAAATATGTTTTCCTACACCCGCTGGGACCCACAATCATACATGAAAAGGGTGCTGCGAGTCTAGGATCAAAATGAACTTGCTCCACGTTAGTAAGGTGTGACATTTTCAAGTTTTTTTTTTGTTTGTCTGATTGTTTGTTTGTTTCTCTCCTCCTATTTCAGTAGCCAAAAGGCAGAGTTGTGCCGTCGCTAAAGAGGGGTCTCTTGTCATACACCACTCTAAACTTTTTTTGAAATGTGCAATTTTTCAAGAGAAAGCTCTTTTTATTACGTCTGATGTTATGCTGTGGGGTCTCAATAACGCCCCCTCGAGAGCCCTCAAGGTAACCCTCCACCAGCTGTCTGACGCTGTCAAAGTTGACCTGCTCACAGCACTCTGTAGTCTGAGTGATACCTTTGACACGCAATACTACCTTTTTCTTTTGTCTCGTCTGGTAGGCGTAACTTTTGGGACCAGCGGCTGCAAATTATTGAATGGTGTCACCGTCCAGCTCATCGGTCAAATCCCCCAGATAATTCCCTAATTTCAGAGGCGTCGCCCCGTCTTTCACCACATATATCAGACTGTCAGTATCCATGTAAAGAACATTTTCCTGCACCTGCTCTAGATAACTGTACAGCTTGAGACGGGCATAAGCGGTAGTGAATGCAGCGATGAACACATTATTAGCTCTACCTGGAGGCACGACGCACCGCTTGTGGTAATTCCACTGAATCATAGCGGTCTTGTCGTTCAGAAAGTTAAAGTATTTCACATTGTACTGACTGGAAAACATGAAGCGGAGAAAGTCTTCAGGGTCGCTGACCAGGGTGGTCTGAGGCAGATTTCTTCTCTGCGCAAACTTTCCCCAGAAACTGTTGAGACACAGTTTAGCCACCTGTCTCTTTGCAGGGTTCACCTCAATCTTGTCAGCGTCCAGCCGCACGCCTTGATGCAGCTCATAGTCCCTGATGTACTTTTCTCTGCTTTCCTGATCAGTGGCCTCAGGTGGGTAGCCTGAAGCTTCCTGCTTACCTTTCAGGAAGGTGTGCATGTAGCCCACAAAAATGGAGTCGCTATGCCTGTCAAAGTGCCACACTTCAATGATCTTACCTACTCTATAACCAACTGTGGACGGGGGCGTGGTGCATCAGCTGCAGGAGAGAGGTGTGGGGAGGGCTCAGGAGAGCAGCGTCAGGTGAGCGTGATTGGCACACCGGTACCCAACTAAATAATAATCACTCTCGCCCCTTTTCCTGACTTAAGTAGCGTGCTGGACGAAGAGAAGAGAGGACGGAGAGACAAGCACGCGGCAGACGGCAGCGAGGACGCCTGCGAACGGCTGCAGCGTGACACTGTGCGATATTGAATAAAATAATCCATTATAAATCAGCTTTGGTCTCCGACTGGTCTGTGCTGGAACCCACAGTGGCAGTGAGCGTGTCACACCAACCTCTAGAGCCTTGTTCACTTCAACGCTGACCCACACTCCCGTCAATGCTCTGGCCCGCTCGTCGTGTCTACACGGACCCGTCTGATTGTTGATTTCAGCGCAGCTACGACAGAGGGTGAACACCAATTTACCTCTAGATGTTTTGTACACGGGGAACAAGAGCCCTCTAGGAGGGTGGATGGTGGCTTTGATGAACCCAAAGTAGTTTTGAGGGTGATCAAAGTCTTTGTGGATGATGGTGGGGTGACCTAGCGGATAGGAAAAGTTACAGTTTACATATGGATACAGAGAAGTGACATCTACATAGTGCACGGTCTCGTTAGGCCCAGCCGTGTACCTCAGCCTAACAGCGCTCGTTCTACCACCAAAGAGAGCGTCGCGGGGGCACAGAGGTTCGGGAGGAAGGAAACTCCAGAGAAAAGCTTTTACACCCGCATGCACATTTTTCAAAGCGGACCATTCATGCTCCCACATGACAACCGTCTGAACACCGTAAACAGATTTCAAAGCCTGCATTTTCTCCTCACTAGCCGCATGCAGCTCCTCAAACGGGACTCGCCTCAGAGGGCAAATGTCGTGGGGGTTAAAACAAGACGGGCAACCGTGGTAAAAGCACCCCAGAAACTCTCAAGCATAAGCAACACCGTCTATTTCGGCAAAACCCTCAACAAAGTACGGTCCTACCTGTTTCTCCCCCTTGTTTAACGCATGTTGGATAAAAACATTAGTGCTGCGTGCTACCCACTCCAACCACTGAATGGAGGCGTGGGAGTAGCTTTTGGTCTGGCACCTGTAGTTATACAGGGTTTTGGGTGGGAGGAATTTTGTGAGAAACACCTTCATGCATGCGGAGGCGATAGTGATGCAGCTAAAAGGATCTACGCCTGTGTCAGTGAGGAACTGATTTCTGAACAGGACGCAGCCCTTGGCAAGAATGTCAACATCATTTTCACAGTACAGCCGAGCTTCCTTCTCAAAGTCAAACGTACCCTGACTCACCTCTCTGTACCAGCCGTAAAACTCTTGCTGCTGAGCACAAGTCATACGTTCCACGCCATAATTATGCAGCGGGGGATAAGCTCCGATATACTGCAAATTCTTCTCTGAACTGAAACCGTGAGGGAAATGACCCTTGGTCTGATCAGAGAAACCTAACGCCTTGGGCATGGCGCTGAGACGCATGGTGAGAAAAGACAGAGAGTCGATAAATTTTAGATTAAAATCAGGGTCTTGGAAACAGAGAATTTTACTGCCCTGCATGATGAGAGAAGGTTGCATTCCCATCTCTATCATGGTGTTGAGGATCAGATAGCTGTCAAAACCTTTAGCATTGTGAGCTACAAACACACTGTTTAGGTACGCGGGCCTCCTGAAATGCAGGAGAAAGTCCCTGACACAGTTCAAACCATAAGATGCCCACCGCACGCCACTCAGTGTTTTGGTGCAGACAAGAAAAGGTTTGTGCACGTTCTGTTGAACAACAAATGTTTCACAGTCATAAAAAATCAATTTATCTGCATGATCTCTAGTCGGAGGCAAAGGCTGAATGAAGCAGAGGTGATCACCGGCGTCAGAGTCTAATTTCTCTCCGCAAATGTTGCATTTAGGCCGCTGGCATTTGTGATTATGAGATGTGGTAATTTTTTTGCAACTCTGACATCTTTTGATTTTGTTGCATATACTGCTATGTGTTTCACCCAAAGGTCTTTCTCTAGGCTCCTTGTGCCTGTCAAAACACAGAGGCGTACGACATGTCCTGTTGCAGTCACTGCATGCTACGGGTTTGAGCTCCTGCTTAGTACAGTATCAGGATTGTTACACACAGAGCAGTGACCTTTGCATTGGTGGGCAAAGGGCATCGTGTAGCTTTTGTAGCAGTAATGACAGACGTACGGAACCCCGAGAAAGGCTTTCAGATTTTTTATAGCGTAATTATGGTTCTGGAACAAAAAGAGAAACAGAGGATTTGATCTATCAGAGAAAGCCGTCTCAAAATGAGAGAGCGGCTGCCTGGACTTCTGTAAAAAATAACAATTTTGCGGGTCAGAATTTTTTCAAATTTGCACACGTCAGTAAAGGTAACGGGGGTCTGAGGTGTCAGACCGACGAGTCTCTGAAACTGTCTCCCTTGTTCTAAAGCCTGATTATCAGTGATTAGAGGATTGTTTACATGGGCCAAGTTAATGGCAAAGCAGAGGTGATCATTCCTGTTGTCCACAATGTACAGATGTTGTCTTTTAATTCGTATTATTTCACAGTCTAAAATTTTGTCCAGTTTGCGTTTAACACCGTCTCTACGATCATGCACAACCTGAACCACTAATTCTAACCTAGCATCCGATGCTATCTCAGCGTTAGATTGAACCAAGCGCTCCAGCAAACCCTCAAAAGCAGGTAAGATGGCATCACCATGTTCATCCTCAACAACCACCGAGACATGATTCTGAACATTCTCACCAATAAGCTCTAGCTGTATTACATCATTACGCCCAACCTGTACTCTGACAGCGCCAGCCATTTCTCTAAGAATCAACATCACATCGTCATAAAACTGTGCAAGATCCGGTATGTTTCTGGCAGGGGGAACGGTAAACACTCGCCTCAACTCCAGATTGTTGAACCGCTCGCGGGGCACAGTCATGATGTTGGAGGAGGAGGAGGACGGCCTGGGGGGTGAATCAGACAGACCTCTCACGTCTCCTCCTCCTCCACCATGCTGGACATGGACTTCCTCTAAATTTGGAGTTGGAAATGAAGCTGATTGAATTGGAGGAGTGGGTGGGGTAGGAGGAGGAGAGGTAGGGGGGACTTGGCTCTCATTTGCATGTGAGCAGGAGGAGGGGGAGGGAGAAGGGGGTGAGGAGGAGGGGGAGGGAGAAGGGGGTGGGGGGGAGGGAGAAGGGGATGAGGGGGAGGGAGAAGAGGATGAGTAGGAGGGAGGGGTCTGGTCAATCTGATGCAGAGCGAGTTCTAAAGGATGGAAATAATTTTCAACATCGGAGGAAGATGGGTTTTGATTTAGAAGCAGCAGAGCATCTTCTAATGGTTGGAAATAGTTATTAGGAGTCGATGATGACGGCTACATCTACAGGAGGAGGTGGGGAGATTTGATTCAATTGCTCAACCATATACTCTAAATCAGACAGACCAAAAGAAAAGTTTTCTTCATCCATTTTTTTTGTTTATTTTAAATGTTACACCACACGTTTAGGACTTTTTCCTACTGGAATCAGCAATTTCACAAAGCACATCCAGCCTTTGCAGTCTCTCACGATCGTCCGGTTTCTTAATGAAATCAGCAATTTCACAAAACACGTCAAACCTTTGCAGTCTCTCACGTTCGTCCGCAGTCAGTGGGTGTGAGTTAACTCCCTCCCTCGCAGGCTGCACTTCTGACTCCAAGGATCGTGTGTCAGGCTCTCTGCGACGGGCTTCGGGGTCTGTGGATCCGGTCTCACTGCGCCGGGTTTCAGGGTCTGTGGATCCGCTCTCACAGCGCCGGGCTTCCCGCGTCGTGTCCCCGACGTGAGGCTGCACTGGTGTCAGGGTTTCAGTCCCACGGCTCCTTTGTTCCACAACTTGGGGAAAAAACAAAACATATTTTAATTCACAAGACAATTAAGAGACAAGACAAAAACTCATCGAAATATCATTAAATCATTTTATATTTAGAAAAACATTGCCTACCTTGATGACGGACGTTGGGTTTTTTTGGTCTAGGTAGCTCTGACACAGAAACTGAAGGCCTGGGCTCTGTATAAAACATCATTGAAATCCAAACGTCACTCTTTTCATCGTCAGAAATATATAATATATAAATATATATTTTCTTTATGAAAGTTTTTGCGACTTACCCGATGCTCCACTTGTCGTGGCAGCAGAATTTCCTGCGTTTCCTGGGTGGGAGTTAGGTCGAAAAAGTGTCCTCGAGTGTGGCAACTCCCACAATATTCTGATGAGGTATTGTTTGAGCTGGGTTAGAGGCCCAGGGAGGTGAGGACCCCCGAAGTAGATTTAGTACCAGTGTCCTCGAGTGTGGCAACACCCGCAATATTATTGTTTGAGCTGGGTTAGAGGCCCGGGGAGGTGAGGACCCCCGAAGTAGATTTAGTAAAGCTTTAAAACATCAAATGTTCTAATGTGTTGATTTTACATGTATTTGTACACACCTACATATAGTGCTAGAAAGTAGTACAATCACGAGTGTGAATGGTGGAGGTTCTGAACGCTGAAACATAACTGCACTATCTAGGCGGTTGTGGATGTAAGTGATCAGTCCTCCACATGACTGATATATAAGGTCTGGTATCATGATTCAAGGCTAGTCGTGAATCATAAAGACTGAGCGCTCGGGACACAGCGTGCCATACGGCTCGGTCGGCCAGACCTAGATAAAACATAACATAAATCTTTAAGAAGCTAAAAACCCCCGCCGTGAGTTGTTCATAAATAAAGTACATGAGAACAACAAGATCGGAGTTAAAAGGTCCCAGTAAAAACTCAGAAGCACGTCTGGAAACATAATAGCTTAGTTTGAACATCCATAATTACTCCTACAAAACCAGTCAATACACGCACACACAGGAAGAAGACAAATTTGGGGTAAAGCATGAATGTGAATGTGTATGACTGCAAGAGGAAAGTGAGTTGAAGCAACGACACTGCCTGAAACCGGTCGGTGACAACCAGGGACGGATTGGCAATCTGGCATACCAGGCATTTGCCGACGTGCTATTTGGGCCGATAAATCCTGATTTTTTTTAATTTTATTATTATTATTTTTTTAATATTGGTCTGACCGGCCTACAACGAGTAGATCACGCAGCCCAAACACACTGTTAAACAACCACTCTGTACGCTTTGGTCCCGCCTACAGGCACAAAAAAAAAAAAGGCTGTGCGAGACTCTTTCCTTACCACCGGCCCTTACACGCTGACTGACAGGGGACCGGCCCAATCACATCATAAGACACCTCCCCCCTTTGGCTTGATGCGCCGGTGTGTTTATTGATGGGCGAAACGCTATCAGATAAAGATGCAGAGAAAACGTAAAGGTGGCACAGAAAAACTCTGTGATAAAAAGAAACTTGCTCTTCAGGCAGATGCTGCGAAGTGTGTTAAAATCACTGACATGTTTGCCACAGCAGGGCTTCATCAGCTCCCATCGCTGATGACAGTGGTGCCGGTGGCAGTGGCACTCAACATGTTGTTGAACCTGCGGTAAGCTGGACTACTGTCAGAACATGTATGAAATGCAACGAGTAGGATAAAGCCACCCAACCCCTTGATGAATATGATAAAACATACTGTGGCGTCCGGCCGGACGCGTCACGAATAACGAGGCGTTATTTAGCAAACTGGCTTTTATTGCCAACAGTCTGGTTACAGAACTTGGTGCCATAACCACGCCAAGAACACATAACAGGTCCCACTCTCCAGCCTCACTCGTGCCGTGTCTCTCCACACACGCTCTCATACACGCGCTCTCCCTCACCTGCTCCTCCGCCCCCTTGCTCTCATACAGGTGCATTTATGGACCATGGGAAACCACAGAACTCACATTGTAACACATGTGGCGGCGCGAGCTCCGTAGGCCACCCTGGGAATTTCACCCAGAGAATTCTTTTAAATGAATAAAATTGTAGATATAAGGCACTCAGGTTCGTCTTGCAAGGGACAACAGAGAGCGTGGTTAAAGGTTACTAAATATTTTCATTACAATTCAATTTCTCTTTTTAAAACTCTAACATTAAAATCATTCACTCTGGATTTAAAAAAAAAGAAGGGGAGGGGACAACCAGGGCTGCAACCTATTGTGGCAAATGGGTCAAAAGAATGGGAATCCCAGGGGCACCAAACGTGAAGCAAATAAGAAAAAGAGTCACACACAAAGGAAAACTAAACGAGTGCAAACCATATATACAAACAGGGAAACCACCACCAGGACACCAATCCACCACCAAAGGCTCAGCACCTGGATGTAGGGGACCAGAGAGAACAAGTTAGAAATAAAGAACCCAAATTAAACAATTATAACTATCACAAAAGAACTCAATTTAAATCTACAACACAAGCAATAATAAAATACAAATTAAACAGAAATCTAAATATCAAAGAAATAAATTTAATCTTCCAGACTATAAAAATAAACAAAATCTATACAATCACGAATGAGAGCAACCAAGAATAATCAAATTCCAAAGAAACAAACAAAACACAGTTAAATTCCACCTGTTCCCTCGCACACACGCACACAGACACACTTTAAGACGCGGCTGCGGTTCATAAACATTAAAAGCGGACCCAGCCAAGGCAAAACAGTTAGACGGGGGATAAAGCAATCCCCGGGAAACACAGCAATCACTGGGAAACCCGAAGCGATGCTCGGGAAACAAGCAATCACGGGGAGGCAAAGCAGTTCACCGCGAGGCAAAGCAGTTCACCGCGAGGCAAAGCAGTTCACCGCGAGGCAAAGCAGTTCACCGCGAGGCAAAGCAGTTCACCACGAGGCAAAGCAGTTCACCGCGAGGCAAAGCAGTTCACCGGGAGGCAAAGCAGTTCACCGCGAGGCAAAGCAATTCACCGCGAAGCAAAACAATTCACCGCGAGGCAAAACAATTCACCGCGAGGCAAAACAATTCACCGCGAGGCAAAACAGCAGTGGTTTATTCACTGCGGTGTGGCGCTGCTGTGCGGTTTGCGGTCTTCAAACCTACAATTAAAAACACAGGATGAGCGACTTACGAGTGGCTGGAGGAGGAAGCTGAGGCCGTAACTCTACATACCGGTCAGGCAGTCCCGGACAACACAGCGTGGAAGTGACGCACCAGCGACGCGCAGCAAACAGCAACCAAGGCGGTGAGCAGCGTGCAGCCAATAACACCCAATCGGACCTCTAGTAAGACAAAACAGTAATCTGTACTGGACAGGCAACATGAGGGAGCTACAGCCGCAGTCAACAGCCTACCTACCACATTGAAGGGGAAGTGGTGTGCGTCAGGACGTGACGCAACCCGAGCATCAGCCAAGCAAGAGGGGGACAGGTGCGTTCTGCCCGCCTTTATGCGGCCGTCTCCTCTTGTGATTGGCCGAGGCTGCGCCACCGGTAAACAGTGCCCAGGACCGATGGGTCCGTCCTGCTACAATCCACCCCCATCAACTGAATCGTCGTCCCGACGATGGAAAGTCCAAAAACAAACTACTTAACTCCAAGGCCTAAATAACGCGACAACCACATTAGACACAGGGACAGGAGGATCAACACCGCCTTGTTCGGCCCCCGCTGCAGGCCGTGGGAGATGGTGGACATTGGAGTGGTAACCTGCAGTTGACCTGGCTGTCCGCCGCACCGCACCACTTGCAGCAAGAGGGGGAAGAGAAATACCTGTCACCACAGAAACAGGATCCACAGACGAGGGTGGCACGGAGGGGGCTAAGCCAGACAGTGGAACCTGCGGTCGGGGGGTGGTTTGGGTGACAGCTTCTGCCTGGACACAAGTGGGCAATGGGTTCTCAGGCCTCAAAACCAACAAATCACCATCACATGACAGCTCATCCTCTGACTGAGGCTGCCGTGTAGGAGATGGAGGAGCAACCGTAGCACAACCTGGCGAGTTGACCCTTACCACAGCCTTCAGCAAAGAGCGATGGACCTGTCTGGCTCTAGTTGGATCATCCCTAGGGGCAATTGTGTAGACTGATCCCCCTTCACTCGGTGCCCTCAAGACACAATACATAACCGAGGCCCACTGATCTTGGATCTTGTGGCGGCCCCGTACGCCAAGGTCTCGCAACCATACCAACTGGCCCTCCTTCAGAGGAACGTCTTGCACATGTTGGTCATAGTTTTTCTTCCGGCGCTCGGCAGCAACCTTCAACCGCTCACGAGCTCCCTCAAAAGCTATCCGTAAGCGAGTTCGGTGCTCTTGGACCCACTCATGGATATTGCCGCCCACCGGATCCTGAACTCGCCCTAGCAGAAAATCCACTGGGAGTCTCGGCTCCTGGCCAAACATCAAGAGAAAGGGAGACTCACCAGTGGCCTGATGCGGGGTGGTGTTATAGGCGTACAGGACCTGGGGCAGACAGAAATTCCAATCACGCTTACGGGACACGGGTAATGTACGCAGCAGGTCATGGAGTGTTCTGTTGAAGCGCTCACACTGCCCATTCCCTGAAGGATGGTATGGCGTGGTGCGAGACTTCTCTATACCATACAGAACACACAACTGCTGATTGAGAATACCCTCAAAGCTACGTCCCTGGTCGGAGTGTATCCGTGCTGGAACACCGAATTTTGAAAACCACTCAACGACCAGGACCTGAGCTACAGTGGCAGCTCGCTGATCACGGGTAGGGACAGCCCACGTGTACTTTGTAAAAACATCCGTCATTACAAGGACATTTTCCATGCCATTATGGCTGGGCTCGAGAATAGTAAAATCGATGGCAAGGATTTCGTTAGGCCGAGAGGCCAACAGGTGCCCCATAGCACTACGAGCGGCGGGTTGACTCACCTTGGCAACCTGGCACCTTTCACATGCCTGGCACCACTGTGCCACCTCAGCAGACATACCTGGCCAATAACATCGCTGGCGTAGGAGCTCCAAGGTCCTCTCGACCCCCTGATGACCATGCCCCTGGTGAACCTCAGTCAAAACATTTGTTTTTAACGCTGCAGGCAACAACAACTGACACACAACCTCACCCCCATCTGGCCGAAAAACTTGCCGATACAAAACACCACTCCTTTCAGCCAACCGATCCCACTGCCGAAGCAACACCAAGGCTGACTGAGACAACTGTTTCCGCTCCTCCTTGTTGGGACGCTGTCCACGTGTCCAGAAAACCAAGACTTCCTGGATAACTGGGTCAGTGTGTTGGAGCGTGACAATGTCAGAGGGGGGCTGATGGGGCAAGGCTGCAATGGTGGCTTGTGTCACATCCACCCTATCTATTTGTAGGGCCTGCTGCAAGGGTTTTGGGAACGATGTACCCTGGACCATGGCCATGGCCTGTGGCTTGGGGGAATGCTGGCGAGAGAGGGCATCAGCGTTCTTATTGCTGCGGCCTGAACGGTACTTGAGTTCAAAGTCAAACGATGCAAGCTGGGCTGCCCAACGCTGTTCGGTGGCCCCCAACTTGGCGGATGACAGGTGACTCAAGGGGTTGTTGTCGGTGTAAACGACACATTTATGGCCCAACAGGTACTCCCTAAATTTCTCTGTCATTGCCCACTTGAGTGCCAAAAACTCCAACTTCATGGAGCTGTAATTGCTCATATTGCGCTCAGTGGGCCTTAAACCGCGGCTTGCATAGGCTATGGGCCTAACCTTACCATGCTGTTCCTGTGATAAAACAGCTCCAAGACCACCATAGCTGGCATCCACCTCCAGAATGAATGGCAGGTTGAAGTCAGCATATGCCAGAACAGGTGCAGAGGTGAGACAGGCTTTCAGTGCCTCAAAACTATGGCAACACTCTTCCGTCCAACGACCGGAAACTGTCTGATCTACTTGCTTGGGTTTGCGACCTGCCAGCTCTGCCACCAGCCTGTGCAGAGGCGCAGCCAACCTTGCAAAACCCTCCACAAAGCGGCGGTAGTAGCTTGCAAAACCAAGGAAGGAGCGCAGTTCTGACAGAGTGGCAGGAGATGGCCAACGTGAGACCGCCTCAACCTTGCTGGGGTCGGTGGAGACACCTTGGTCAGAGATGACATGCCCCAAGTAACGCACTTCCCGCTGAAAGAAGGCGCACTTATTGAGTTTCACCTTTAGCCCTTCGCGCTGCAAGCGCCCCAAAACCACACCCAACCTCTGCAGATGTTGCTCAATGGTAGAGGAGAAAACCACAATGTCATCCAGGTAGAGCAGCAGGGATTGGCACTGCTGGTCACCAAAAATCCACTGCATCAACCGCTGGAAGGTGCTGGGTGCATTGCAAAGCCCAAAGGGCATGCGGTTCCACTCAAAAAGGCCAAAGGGGGTACAAAAGGCCGTCTTGGAACGATCAACCTCTGCCACAGGGACCTGATTGTACCCACTGGCCAAGTCCATGGTGGAAAACCAACGAGCTCCAGTCAGGGCATCTAATGACTCGTCAATGCGGGGCAAGGGAAAGGCATCTTTCCTGGTCTTACTATTCAAAAGCCTGTAGTCCACACACATCCGAATACTGCCGTCCTTCTTTCTAACCAGCACGATTGGAGAGGCATAAAGACTGCTGCTCTCCCTAATGACCTGGGCTCCAAGCAGCTGATTGATGTGATCTTTAACGACCTCATACTCAGATGGGGGAATTCGGCGATACCGTTGCCGCACCGGGACATCATCTAGCAGAGGGATCTCGTGGGAAATCAGGTCAGTGCACCCTAGGTCCCCGTCATGGGCTGAGAAAATGGAGCTGTACCGACCAAGAAGAGCCCTGACCTTATCCTGTGCTCCCTCAGGCAAATGACCCAATTCCACGGCCGCTACCTGATCCTGTACTGGTGCATAAACTGACTGAGAGGCCACAGTAGCCACCACAGGGGGTACTTTGGTGACACCAGTAGGCAAACTTACCACACGTACCTCCTCTAAGGTCCCAACAACCACACGGGGATAGAGCAACACATCGGCGGACCCCACATTCACGACGGGAATGTAGGCTGTGCCCTGTACCACTGACACCAAGGCAGGAGAAACAAGCAGTCCGGCAGGCAGGCCAGAGTCCAAGGACTCAAAAAGCACAGTAGTGCCACAGTACTGCTCGGAGCATGTGGCCGCGACAACTTTCATCGTGCCCCCTGGGATACGACATGCCTTTTTACCACGTACCCTGACTTTCCCTGCTCCTGGGTCAGCTGAAACACTGGCTTCATGACACTTCTGTAGGGCCTGCATGACAAGCTTGGGGGCCTCTGATACCACTGGTAGGTCAAACAAAGCCAAGCCATACTGCCCAAAGAGTTCCCCATAGCACCTACGGATGACATTCATCCCTAGAATGCCAGGAGCCTGCGAAGATACACCAGGGGGGTCCTCAACCACCAAAATCCCACAGGCTGGCAACAACTTGCCACAGAGCTCCACATCCAACTCTAAGTAGCCAATATAGGGGATGGCCAAACCATTAGCTGCTCTGAGCTGTAACCAGTGACAAGATTTAAGTCGCTCTTGGCCCCAGGGCTCAAAATGCTGGCGAAAAAAAGACTCTGTGATGGTTGACACCATAGACCCTGTATCTACCAGGCAAGAAGCCACAACTCCCCCCATGCTCACACCTAGATGGGGACAGGACGACATGAGTTTGGACACTTCCATGTCGCCTACACCTGAAACTGAGCCAGTAACTGCCCCCTCCGAACTGTGGCTCTGCAGTCCGGTGGGTGCTAGTTTTCCGGCACCTGGGTAGAGCGGAACGGCCTACTGGACTGAGAGGGTGGCAAGGGAGGCTGAGTGGGAGTAGGGACACGGGCCCCATCGCACTCTCTGGTTATGTGACCTGGTTGCTGACAGCGCCTACAAATGATGGGACCGCGAAAAGCTGCTCGACTATGCTGATGAGAGCTCTGTAGACGAGAAATGCTCAGAGTCAGTTGGTCCAACTGCTCCTGTTGCAACTTCAGCATTTCCCTCATCTCATGCAGCTCCGAAGTTTGAGGGGGGCCAACACCTAACTGACGACTGCCCTGGACCACACACTGGGCACCGAAGACGGCAGGGACAGAATTACTACGACCCCTAAAACCTCCAGGTAAGCCCTCTCGTTCCCACCTGATCGCCTCACTCCTAGCTTCCAGCAAGGTAGCAGTAGGCTGCCTGCGCACAAACTGCTTCAGCTCACGACGAAGTGACCCGTCCAGCACATGCTCCACAAACTGGTCACGCAACAAAACCTCTGCATTGGGTATGCCACCGGGTGCACGCTGCTTTACAGACGCCATGAGGCCCATTAAGGCAAGTGAAAACTCGAGTAGAGTCTCTCCCTCATGCTGCCGTCGGGAAAAAAAGGCCTCTTGTAAAGCAACATATGACTCTGCACACCCATATAGCTCCTGCAACACCTCAATGATCTTAGCTGGGTCTAAACGCTCTTCGCTGGGGCGGTACTTAATTTCCTCACGCGCCTCCCCCTCCAGGTGGTCAACTAGAAAGAATGCCTGATCGGATGCCGACAAATGCCGTGCTCTCATACAAGCTTGCACCTCCTCCTCCTCCTGTACTAGGGCCAGGCACGGCCGGGACCTGTTCTTGCCTCAGCCTCTCATTGTCTGCTCTTAGCTGAGCAACTAAATCCCTCAGTTCCTGCACTTCTGCCTCCATCACTACGCTTTACCAGCTACAACCTTCCCTACCATGAAACTGAGACCAGGGAGAAGGAGATGGGATCGTCACAGGTCCACGAAACCAACTGCTGCTTTGCCTCAAAAGAAAAGAAAAACACGTCAGATACAAACACTTACAAAAACAGCCGCGATTTTGTAAAAAAAAAGAAAAAAACCCAGAACCAAACACACGTCTCTGCTGTCCAATTGCAAATCCTGCCGACAACGCCAGATTGTGGCGGCGCGAGCTCCGTAGACGACAGCTTTTCTTTTTAAAGAAATTGTATTTAAGTTGCCTGACAACGCCACCCTGGGAATTTCACCCAGAGAATTCTTTTAAATGAATAAAATTGTAGATATAAGGCACTCAGGTTCGTCTTGCAAGGGACAACAGAGAGCGTGGTTAAAGGTTACTAAATATTTTCATTACAATTCAATTTCTCTTTTTAAAACTCTAACATTAAAATCATTCACTCTGGATTTAAAAAAAAGAAGGGGAGGGGACAACCAGGGCTGCAACCTATTGTGGCAAATGGGTCAAAAGAATGGGAATCCCAGGGGCACCAAACGTGAAGCAAATAAGAAAAAGAGTCACACACAAAGGAAAACTAAACGAGTGCAAACCATATATACAAACAGGGAAACCACCACCAGGACACCAATCCACCACCAAAGGCTCAGCACCTGGATGTAGGGGACCAGAGAGAACAAGTTAGAAATAAAGAACCCAAATTAAACAATTATAACTATCACAAAAGAACTCAATTTAAATCTACAACACAAGCAATAATAAAATACAAATTAAACAGAAATCTAAATATCAAAGAAATAAATTTAATCTTCCAGACTATAAAAATAAACAAAATCTATACAATCACGAATGAGAGCAACCAAGAATAATCAAATAAAGAAACTCCAAAGAAACAAACAAAACACAGTTAAATTCCACCTGTTCCCTCGCACACACGCACACAGACACACTTTAAGACGCGGCTGCGGTTCATAAACATTAAAAGCGGACCCAGCCAAGGCAAAACAGTTAGACGGGGGATAAAGCAATCCCCGGGAAACACAGCAATCACTGGGAAACCCGAAGCGATGCTCGGGAAACAAGCAATCACGGGGAGGCAAAGCAGTTCACCGCGAGGCAAAGCAGTTCACCGCGAGGCAAAGCAGTTCACCGCGAGGCAAAGCAGTTCACCGCGAGGCAAAGCAATTCACCGCGAGGCAAAACAATTCACCGCGAGGCAAAACAATTCACCGCGAGGCAAAACAATTCACCGCGAGGCAAAACAGCAGTGGTTTATTCACTGCGGTGTGGCGCTGCTGTGCGGTCTTCAAACCTACAATTAAAAACACAGGATGAGCGACTTACGAGTGGCTGGAGGAGGAAGCTGAGGCCGTAACGCTACATACCGGTCAGGCAGTCCCGGACAACACAGCGTGGAAGTGACGCACCAGCGACGCGCAGCAAACAGCAACCAAGGCGGTGAGCAGCGTGCAGCCAATAACACCCAATCGGACCTTTAGTAAGACAAAACAGTAATCTGTACTGGACAGGCAACATGAGGGAGCTACAGCCGCAGTCAACAGCCTACCTACCACATTGAAGGGGAAGTGGTGTGCGTCAGGACGTGACGCAACCCGAGCATCAGCCAAGCAAGAGGGGGACAGGTGCGTTCTGCCCGCCTTTATGCGGCCGTCTCCTCTTGTGATTGGCCGAGGCTGCGCCACCGGTAAACAGTGCCCAGGACCGATGGGTCCGTCCTGCTACACACACAACACATTACTGCAGGGTCGCTACAATACATTGTAGGCTACACTGGCTGGAAGAGAAAATAAGCCTAGCTCAGTAGCCTACTTTTTATGTCTTTTATTCTAAATAAAAAATAGTCTTTAATGTGAGAAAACGTGTTCACCATTCACCAACAATAACAATAAGTCTAATTTCTTATTAGACTATTATTGTCTGTGGGGTGAGTACTAGGCTGGCCTATTGGCTAAGTTGCTTTTTTGTCCTGCAGATATAGCAGTTCTTTATGTAGCCTAGGTGGTAGGGACAATGTTAGCTACATAACTGATAGAAAATCTCACTTTTAAAATTATATCATTTTGTCTATGTTATGTGAATGCAGCTGCAGGTATCTGTACATTCCAGTAATTCTAGCCTAGGCATATTTAAAGCCACCACTCACCAAAAATGTGAGTGAAAAGTGAAGAGTCAGCACTCTCATTTTCTTTGTTCATCTAGTAGTCCTCGGGTAAGCTCTTATTTAGGCCTGGGGGAAAAAATGGGCTGTTTTATGTAGCTAGGTGGCTAAAGACAATGTAAGTTAGCCTACAAAGAAAGAAAATAGCACTTTTTAAAATGACATAATTTTGTTCATTGCTAGTGTTATGTCAATGCAGCTGTGTGTTTGTTTATATAAATATATTATAAACAGGCTGTATTTCAGTCAGTCATTGTAAATGTACAATATGTTTATGTTAATTGTCCTGTACACGTGACATCCATTGCACGTCTGTCTGTCCTGGGAGAGGGATCCCTCCTCTGTGGCTCTTCCTGAGGTTTCTTCCACATTTTTTCCTGTTAAAGTTTTTTGTGGGCAAGTTTTTCCTTACTCGAACCGAGGGTCTAAGGACAGAGGGTGTCACTCCCTGTACAGATTGTAAAGCCTCAATGGAAAATGGACTTTGTGACTTTGGGCTATACAAATAAAATTGATTTAATATGATTTGATTATTTATGTCCTGTTGAGCTAGGTTGTTTTAAAGACTTGCACAGTTGCACTGAAAAAACTGAAAAAGTGTGTTATCAAATGTTGTGGGCCAGTCTGGTCCAAAATGCCAGGGCCGATTTTTTGTCCCAGTCCGTCCCTGGTGACAACGTAAAGCAGTGGTCAGTTGAAGTAGGCTCACTGGAATCTAGATTAAGAATTTATTTGTGTTGTGAACAGTACGAACAAAAGAACAATAGTACTTTTATTCAGAAACTCTATAGCACTCTTATCCAATAGTGGTAAATTGATGAAGTTTGGCAGTTTGAAGACAGAGACTCTGACAAAATGGATGTGAGAAGGGAGAGACAGAGAGTGATATAGGACCGCTAGGCAAGCTGTTGTGGGGGGAGGCCAAGCAGGCAGGAAGAGATAAGGACAGAGCAGAAGAGGAGTTATAGTAAAACCAGATTATAATTCGTAATAAATTGACTGTGGGTACAGGAAGAATAAATTTAGTAACTCCCATAAAAATTATAAAATATTATTAAGTAAAAATATACAGTGAGTATACAGTGTGCATAAGCACCAAGTGTGTATGTTGGTTGTCTGACAGAGACGCATGAAAGAGATTAAAAGTTGTGTGTGTGAGTGAGCGGCCGCTGAGAGTGATTGAGAAGCTGAGAGTGATTGAGACGCTGCGAGTGATTGAGACGCTGCGAGTGATTGAGAAGCTGTAAGAGTGTGCAAAAATTCAAATGTGCATCGATGTTTTGAATGAAGCGTTAAAATCTGAATCAAATTCACTTAGCTGGTGGTGTGACCTCTGTCACAGGACGAGTTGAGTAAAAATTGAGTCTAAGTTTGTCATTCTAAAATACTCTGTAATCCTGATGTTTATGTAAATTATTGCTTTTCTATTCGGTGTTGCTTTGCAGACATTTCTGTTAAAATAAGTTAATATGTTGAGCATTTTCTGTTTGTTCTGATCTGTTCTGATTGTTCTTTAGTCGTCATCGTGCTGTTTAGTCTAGTAAGAGACGCTCTGCGCCTTGTTGAAGGACAGAGAGAGACAGGTCTAGTGATAGGCCGTGTGTGGTGGTTAACCGATTTTTTTGGCGAGCTGTCGAGGTTAGTGTTTCTACATACTGTTGTGATACTGAAGTTGTTTATCGGGCTGCAGAGTGCTGTGTGATGTCATTCCCCCTCCTTCCACACTCTTAGTCTGTTTCAGACAGCCCCTCCCGTCGTGTGTAGGCTGCAGTGATCTCTTTTTCCTTTCTCTCCCCTTAAGCATAGAGCTGAAGTTAATGTTGAATGTTTTCTCTTGTTTTTAAATGATCTTGCGTTTTGGTAAAGTGAATTTTTGATCAAGTTGCAATTTGTAAGCAGTGCAACTGTTATTGTGTGGTTAAACTTTGTTGCCTAAAGGTGCTGTGTTCTTAAATAACAATTTCATTGAATTCTGCTGCTAAAGTCTAAAAGTGAAGCTGCATATATTCTCTGACAGGTTTCTTGTTAAAGAAAACATTTAATAAACACATTACAACCAGTACTAGTAGTCATAATAAAGAGTAAAATAGAGGTTTACTTCTAGGTTGCGTGTATTATTTCTTTAACCTACAATCAATTGATAAGTCTTATCAGCCAGTGTAATTTTAATTGCAAAATGAGTTTCAGTCGAGTGAAGATCATGGGCGTTAAACACCCAGCATGCAGAAAAGAGATAGACAGTAATTATAATTCCTGTTTGGTGGGAGGATCAGGTGAGGCAGATGTGCATGAGTTAGGCGAAAGACTAGTGTTTGAGGAACAGGCAGGCCCGTCAAGGGAGAGACAGGAAGTAGAACAGAGGGAAGTACTGGGAGGGAAGCTAACCTTTGCAGCTAAGGCTAAGAAAATGGATGCAGTGAGGCCAAACATAGAGAAAGGCAATTATGACTTTAGACTTAGACCTGCTATAAAACCACCCCAAAAATACACTGACCCAATCCAATATCCAATTTTAATTAAGGGGAAGCAGAGCCGATATATTCCATGGCAAACTCCTGACTTTGCGGGGCTGACCTCTAGACCTCCTGATATGCACAAGGGAGCTAGTAAGTGGATTAAAGTTTTTGAAAAAGAGACTATGGGCAAAATACTCGGCATCGGGGACATTAAAGCAGTGTGGGCACGCACAATGGGAATACCTGCTATGGAAAATATTTTGCGTTTAAGTGGAAATGCATGGATGATTGACATCTCTCTGGACATCTTTGCGAAAGAAGTATCCTGTTCAGGTTGACCCTAAAGCACTAAAGGGTGAACCACTGACGGATACTGAGAACCCAGCTGCTTACATTACTCCATCATAGAGGCCATGCACGGCCCTGTGAAAAATAGACTTGAAGATGTGGTGGGGTTGGCAACAAAAAGTCACAGAGAATTTTGTGACCATGTAATACATGCAGTAGACAGAAACAGGAAAGAAAAGCAGAAGTTGTGTGAACAAGAGAGAGCTGTTCAAAGGAAAGTCTCACAACTTCAACTAACTGAACTGACAAATAAGAGCAAGAAAAAGGTTCAGGCTCCCGTATTGAATGATGATGAAGAAGCACACAGTGGAGCAATTGTTGCTCCTGCAGTCGCTGCGCCGTCTATTCCTCCGATCCACCACCAATTTCCTGCCCCACCCCCACAAGCTCCTCCTGTTGTTAATGTTTACACACAGCAACCAAGAGGAAGAGGGAAGAAAGCAACAGCCCAGAGGGGCAATCAGGTTGGACAACATAACCGGTGTTGGGGATGTAACCAACCTAGACATGACCGTCGAGACTGTCCTAAAAATCCATGGGCGGCTCAACAGGAAGAAGGACGGGGGTCTGAGGGTCAGCCCACTCAAAGCGGGAACGCCAGTGCGGCCAATCCCGGGGGTGGGCCTAAACATGTGTACTAGGGATGCCCAGAGAATCCTATTGGGGCGGGCCAATTAGCCGTAATGACATCAGCAGCTAATGTAGAGCCAATGTTAGAGGTGCAAATAGAAGGCAGTTCAACTATCAATTGGTAACGACAAAACCATTCTACCAATCCTAGTATCTGAACACACACCTGTAAATTTGCTAGGGAGAGATGCATTGTGTCAACTAAAAATAAAGATTTGGTGCTCTCCACAAGGTGTTTACATTGATAATTCGGGTGTAAATTTGCAAATTAATGTTCAAGCAGAGGCAGCACTTGCCTACTGGCTAGCGGAAATCACAAATCCGGTGCTTAAGGAGTTGAGAAAATGGGAATTATACATTCGAGCCCAAATTCCAGAAGCAAAGAAAAACAGAAAACAGCCCACATATACACATCATAGGATCGCTAAGTTACTTGATTGAAGCAAATTTGTGATGACCCAAGCGCGGTGTTTACAGTATGTGTTCTATTTTCTGTCCTTAGGTTACACAGTGTCATGTGTAAAGCACTGTGGTCCTCGGCAGTATTAATTATTTGTCTTTGACTAGGTGCCACCATATCTTAACACTGTGGTGGCCGGGGTCGAAGAGGCCTGTTGCTGCCATCCTATGAGGTAACAACGCAGCAGATGAGGCAGCAAACAGCTAGCAGCAAAAAGTGAAATTCCCATTATGACACCGTTGGTATCGTTAGAACCAATTGTAACTCCAGAAGACATTATTCTAATGCAACAAAATGAAGGACTGAGTGAACACAGCGTCTGGCAACAAAGGGGGGCAATGAAGGATGAAAGAGGGCTGTGGCAATCTCATGAGGGTTTGTTGGTTGCACCAGTAGCGTTGTTGACTATGTTGATTTCTGAGGCGCACAGTGTTGATCACTGTGCGAGGGGGGGAAGTAATTAGGATAATAAGACAGCAAGGATATTGGTCACCATATTTGCAATCAATGGTTGATGAAGTGTTGGAACAGTGTGAAATTTATGCTCAGAGTAATGTAAAAAAGAAATAATTCCACAATTTGGCATACCATCAGAAATGAGCTATGATAATTGATCAGTATTTATCCAAAAAGTAGGGAAAGGAAACTGGTAATTCACCTGCTGATGCTGATCAAGCCAAAGAGAAACTGCTTTGGATGGAGGAATTCATGGCTGAATATGTAAAAAGATTAATTGACGTTTTGAATTTTATCATTACAGGTGTCTGAGCAGCTCACAAAGCCAAGGAACCAATTCATCCTTTTAATGCAGAAAATTTTGTATGAATCAAATATCTAAAAATGTCTCCCAGGTGGAACCAAGTGTTGGGGACAACCAGAACTTCTATTTCCTGCGCTTTAACCAAACTGCCTATTAACCAAACTAACCAAACTGTTAACCCTGTTATGTTTGACTGTCCAATTGACAGATGTGATGACTGTTATATTGTTCACCCCCTGACTTTCTCTCAAGGTAAATGGACAACGCATGACAAAGCTCTGATTAAGACAGTGCTAAGTGTACCCAGGCAGGGCCGCTGACAGGTTTGGCTGGGCCCGGGACAAAAAATTTCTCAATGCAACCCCAATGCAATTAAAGCACTTTTCTACCCTAAAAACCAACACATTTTGAAGTGAACGTATCATAATTGAGCCCGACGTCATGGGCCCCCCTCTATGGGCCCCCCTCTATTCCAGAATTCCCAGGGCCCGGGACAAAAAGCCCTTTAGTCCCCCCCTGTCGGCGGGGCTGTACCCAGGTAATGATGGTAACATTCTGCTGTACCTTCGACTGAACCTCTGGAGCTGTGGTGTTTCACCCAACAGCCATTGAGGGGATAAAATCAGTTTTCTGTTACCTGTGTGTTCCATTTTAGGTTAAATTTATGTGATGATTCTGGCTTTACTAGTAGGTTGGTATTCTAAAAGATGTGATTTTTAATCATTTAGAAATTTCCATTTTATGAATCACTTTTTAAAATCTATTTTCAATGATGGTTTTCACAGTAATGTAATAAATGTTTAAAAGGTTAAAGTTACAATTATGTCATGATGATATGCAACTGATGGATAGCGACTGTTCATGGAAGTCTTCTACAAAGATGGATTCCACACCACCATGCATCGTATGTGCTAGTAACCTCTCCCTGGTGGTGACCCTCAACTGTACATAATGTACATGGGTTGAAGATTTTGCAATGTCCCGATTTCAGCGATGAGTGTTGTGATTGATTCAAAAAGAGAGAAGAAATTTGATCTAAAACAAGTTAAACTAAGTTTTATGGAATCCTTTCTAATTGCTTGGGTTTTATCTACTAGGTGAAATGATAAATTTGATATCTTGCTCCTCTCCCAGTGGCATATTTGCACATGATCTGTGACCTCCCTGATGACCTCCTTTAACACCTTGGTGTTGTAGGGGATCGTCGCTAGCTTAAAGGCCCTTGTTGACCTGAAAGTGGAACTCACACATCATGGGAATGGGATGATGGTGTACATAAGAGGGGTTCTTAAAGTTTCTCACTGATTGTATGAATTCATCTAAACCGACTGCTTTGTTTGGAGTGGTCAGCTAAAGATTTTGAACTGGAGAAAACAATGTGGTGCCATCTGGACCAAATGGACTTTTTATTAATGGATTTATTAATGGACAATTAAGTGACTGTGAGTGACTGTTCTGTCTTGAGGTGATTATTGTCAGACCTTTCAAATTTCACTGAGTTATGTTGAAGTCATTTTTAATCTCAAGATGAGTTTTTTCTGCATTTAAACACAGCACTATTACAACATGACTTTGGTTTCATTCATACATTTTGGTTTTGTTTTATTATTACACATGGCATTGAACTATTAATGATACATATAATCTGGATTCTTGTTTTATCAGGATTGTTTTATTTTGTTTGCTATTTTTGCTATACGACACACATACACATAATATTGTTCTTGGTTGACTTTAACTCTGCTACACAAGAGTTTGATTTGTTCTTGTAGGTTGTTTTCATTTTATTTGTTATTGTTTTATACTCATAATATTGTGATTTTGTTTTTTGGACTTTGTTTGACACATATTTTAGTTTTGTCTTATTCTACATAAAATCAGTATAATGTAACCACCAATGCAGGCCATTGTGTGATCGCCCGTGGTAAACATATAATCAAAAAGCATTTCCGGGGGTCGTAAGGGAATTTTTCCCCAAGTGGGTTTTCGCCCTTACTTGCATTGCTGTGGTGTTGAACTATTGGTGGGGATTTGATATCCTCAGAGAAGGGATATGTGGTGTTCTGCGTGACGCATGTGGCCTTGACCAGGAATAAGGAGTCGAGCACACACACACACACCATGCAGGCTCATGGAAAACACATAGACAATATTACGTTAATCATTGTTCAATGTTGCAGATTGCTACTGAGTTGTGTTGATATAGCCACTAAGGTTACAAACTCTCCTAGGGGTGGTACCGCTTAGGATACAAAGGAAAGAAAAAACAGGACTATCAACCAGAAGGTTTTGCTTGCATATTATTTTTACCTAATTATATAAAGTGTGAAGTTTCGAAATGTTCCTCATTTCCCCCTCCCTGTTGTTGTTGGTTTTAACTATGCTTTTGATCTTAATAGTGTGTGAATTTATTGATCTCTGAGTAGAGATCAAAAGGGGGAATTGTGGATTATATTACCTGAAGTGCCTAATAATCATTTAAACATATTAAACTGTGTGATTATGTTGAACTATTGCTTTTAAGAATGTTGTATAACCAACAGAGTGTTTTTGCAGTTTGTGTCTGGGTGCAAACCTGGGCCTGAGGTCTGTGTGTGTGAGCCCAATTAAAAACTGCTGCCGAGCGTCTGAATTCAGGCCAAGGTCAGGATGGCCTGTGAAAGGAGCACACACACACACACACCCAGGCGGAGGATGCGCCCAGCAGATAAACCTGTATGAAGATAATAACAAATATGTAACCGCTTGTGTGAAGTAATAAAACTAACTGGAGCCAGAGAGTCGCAGAACTCAGCAGGGCGTGGTGGTGTGCAGATCGCGGGGTCTGTAAGAACTGAAAGCTGGGTTCTCCCTCTTGCAACAGGTGAAACTGAAGTACTTGTATTTGTCTTCTTTAAATTGAACATCTCTCTTCTCTACATCAGGTCTACAGAATTCGGGGTGGTTTGAATCACCACAACAGTGGTTGCGTCGTCCTAATCGCAGACGCTGTTTACGGGGATGAGCCGTTGCTGCAGGAGTGCTCAGAGTGCTTCCTGCATCACCATCTAATAGATAGTTAGATACAGGCGTTCTAACACTCTGGAGCTGCGTCGCTCCGTCTAGAAGTCTATATATGAAAGTTTGGAGACGAGGAAAAAGTTTAAATAGTTACATCTCATCAGTTTACTGACAAAGTCAGAGAAAATGAAGAGCATATAATAGACTCACCGAGATCTGATTCCGTGAGATCGATGCCATCAAACCCTTCAAGAGTCACTTCAAGAAATGAAAAAGACATTCAGTGTAGAAAACAAAATCCTGGATACAACGACAACAACAACCCCAAAAGCACCAAAAATGTCTTATAACACAGAAAAACATGTTAACATTACTGGCTAGTTTCTAAAATGTGTCTAAACTGTATACTAGTGCAGCAATGAACTCTTTCAGAAGTTACTCAAACTCGTCAGAAGTCACTTCAAGAAATGAAAAAGACAATTGTTGCAAAGCAGAATAAAAAAAAAAAAGTTAAATCACTTACCAGGAAATATGACTTGTTGGTCAGAAGGAGAAGTAGGAGGCTGAACCTCGGATAAAATGTTATTTTCTAAAAAAAATATATATATATACTATAGATCACTTTTTTTTGGTAGAAAGACAAAAGTTAAAGTTAAAGCTCCATACCATGCTCCATCTTTGTCAACCGTACGTTCAATGACTTTGTTGTCCACGTCAGCCTTTGTGCGTTCACTGACTCTGAAGTCTGACTTTAACCAGCTCTAAGGTATGGCTTTTTTGCCCAGAAAACGAATGCTGAAGACAATTTATTAGTTTATGGTGCTTCAACCATTTGAGGTGTTAGCTTGCATCTCTACCCAACACCACATGTTGGCCGAGTTTGTTTTCACAACTGAGTTTCCTGCCATTTCTTTTCTACAATTGGGGGTCTTGTGTCTTGTGTGGGTGAGAGTGTAAGATACCGAGACAACCATTTACGTTTATGAATTTATTTCAGCCCATTTAAGGATTAGCCTTTCACCTCTCTTACTTGGGATGTCCGCTGAGTTTGTTTCCACATCCGTGTTTAGGTGAGAGTGTAAGATACACTTTTATACCCAGAAAACGAATGCCTGACAACCGTTTACATTTATGAATTTATTTCAGCCCATTTAAGGATTAGCCTTTCACCTCTCTAACTTGGGATGTCTGCTGAGTTTGCTTTGACATCCGTGTTTGGGTGAGAGTGGTAGATACACTTTTATACACAGAAAACGAATACCTGACAACCGTTTACATTTATGAATTTATTTCAGCCCATTTGAGGATTAGCCTTCCACCTCTCTAACTCGGGATGTCCGCAGCCGGCACAGATAGACGACACTCTTCTTTGGAGCATCAGCCGCTTTCAATCCTGATTCTTCAAAGATTTTAACAGGCGTCTCACATATCAGAGCTGTGATGACTCTCTTCTGCTGTAAATTCTGCATTTCTTCGCTGCTCGAGTCAGAAGCATCATTGTCTCTGTCGGGAGTAGATCTTTTCAGCGGCATGATGAGTTTCTTTTTTCACCAAGATGGTTTTCATCTTGGTCCCTTTCTTGGTCCCTTTCTAGGTAAAAGGTAAAGGTCGTAAAACTGTCAAAACCGGGTCAAACAGAGTTTGACGAAAGGTGTATAATATATCTCTCTCATGGCTACCTAGAATCCAGTCTTAACAAATTTTTATAGATTTGTTTGACTGACATAAATACATTATAGGTTGTTTCATATGAGATGTTAACTGGGGGCAAGCTTGACAGTGTACTCCAATTTCCTAACTCAGCAGTCACAATTTGTCCTTCCTTGTCCGTCTGTCTGTTGGACTTTGAAGCAATTGGCTGAAAACATGTTGCTGTGAAAATACAAACACGCAGCATGAAATTTCAAAGTGAGTTTTGCCATTTCTGGTAAAGTGTTATTCCAACAAATCCAGTTTGCTTCGTGTTTTTCTTTTTCAAAACTTGACACCAGCTTGGGAATATAGGTTGACATTTGTATAAATTGTGGAATATAAAAATACTGTTAAATTATTTATTTTATTATTAATTATGCTCATGGTTTTGTTGACTCAGCACAATTAATTAATGTATTTAAAATAATGGTTACGAGTTACTTCATTTAAATGGGTAGCTGCAATTATATCATACTAGTTTAAATGGCCCAACAAAAATATGTTAGTATGTAACATTTACCCTTGCAAATCTAGTTGGACATAATCCTAGTAATTAAGTCATAGTAACACAAATGCATCATGTTGATCCAACATATTTATATTTAGGTCACTCGACAAAATAGTTTCTGGCTAAATTAAAGCATTTTGTTTAGGTGGAAATTATTTCCATAATTTTATTACGTTCTGCGAACAAATTAATTTTTTGAGTGTATGAATGAGCATTTTTATGCATTTAAAGTTGTGTGTACTGCAGAAGGACCTCATGTTATTGATGTCAAAGATCTTTTGTGTTACAAAGCATTTGATATGCAGATGTCATACTGTAATGATGATTCAAGTTAATTTATTGTTCCATACTGTTTCCTGTGATAAAAGAATCTCTAAGCTCTAACCATTGCACTGGGGATGAACAACGGATTTCTGAATTTATTTGCCCATAATGCAAATCATAATTTATTCATATTTTATACCGTTTATCTAATCCACCCAATTTCAAAGAGCACATTGTGTCGTAAATGTTTTGGCTATTGCATTATTTTTCATTATGAAATTATAACGATATGTGTCACCCTGAACAACTTTTTTTCCCCCTCATATTGATTACTCTGCCCATGGAGCCTTATTCATGAAGATTTTTGTTGCCGATTTTGAGGCCATTTTAATTTTTGTGTATTATACAACTGTCATATTACAAAGGCCAAACTGTACATGACATGTATATTATGGATGCGATTTGCATGTGTTAAAAATACAAGTGCATTGCTGAATATTCATTTCCAGTCTTTTTTATTTCAAACATTTTCATTCTGAGTAAAATACAACTCTATTCATAGTAGCATTACACCTCTATTTTGAGGCATTTACTCTGAACAGAGTAAAATACAACTCTGTATAGAGTGAAATGGTGTTGGAGTTGTTCTCACTTTATGCTCAATAGAGTCAATTTTATTCCTGTGGAGTCAAATATGAACTCTAGATAGAGTAGAAATAACTCTTAAATTTTAACTCTATGATGAGAGTAAATTTTACTCTTTTTGGATTGGGACCAAATACTATCTATTTGGGAGTAAAATTTTGCTCAAATTTAGTAAATTTTACTCTTCAAAATTTACTGTGAAGCTTCCTGCGCCCTGCCAGTCAGCACACACTGTAGCATAAGTGTGCGTGCCGACCCGATGAGTTACGCACTTCAGCCACTTGTTCAAACAATGGAAAAAAATGACTCGGGATCCTTCTCCAAAAACTTTGGCAAAACCGCAAGTTTCTCAATTGAAGCATCAATAATTCTTTTTGTTGCTCAAACGTTAAACCGGTGTCAACGCTGGAGACAATGTGGTACTACTGGTGGAGGTAACATCTTGTTTTCAAATAAATATGATTTCAGAATAGCCTTTACTCTCTCTTTAAGACGTTTATCTCCAATATCAATATCATAGTGCTCTGCTTTTTTCAGCAGTTGTTCTTTAGTGCACAAATCTAAAAGCTCCTCTGAAGGAGAATCAACGAACTCTTTAATATTCATAATAACTTGTGTGTGTGTGAAAATCAATGCAAACTTTAAGTCTATTTCGATATACACACAATTTGGACTGAACAGGAAGCAAGTGTGCCCCATTAACTGCCTCAACCACAAACAACTAAGCTCAACCCTGGTCTTCATGCAGTTACTGGTGGTGGGTAGTTATACACTGATGCCCAATGGCCGGGAAGGCAACCAGAACCTGGCGACCCACCCTAAACCATGGATGTGCTCCCGAGACAAAATGCTCTAACCACAGTCATCGCAAGACTAACAAAACAAATAGGACGAAACCTAAAGAGGTAACGCCGCTGAGCCTGACAGGGAACACCTGATCACATCAACTAAATATACCTGCTAGACCGCACTTACCTTACCTTGATTTCCAGTTAAAACTCCAGTCTAGTCCTGAACAAACTTGTAGCATCCATTACATTTTACAGATCCACTTTCATCTTTTGTACTTGCTATAGTTGCGTGCTCTGAGGGATTATAGCACAATTTAGGTTGCACAACGTTACCAGATAAAGTTGATTCTTTCTGGATAATCAATCTGTTGTTTTGATTGTCTCGCTGTTGTTGTTTCTTGTCCCGTTGGAGCTATTTTTAACTGTGATTCCTGATCGCAGCAGCACTTTTATTATAACACATGACACATATATGATATCAATCCTGTCATCTCAGAAAGGAAGCAGATAAGCATACTTCCCAAAATGTTAAATTATTCTGATTAAACCCAACACCAAATCTTGAAGAAGCCCAACTTTAAAGTAAGAAAAATGGTATTCATAAGAAAAAAACATCCGACCACACACGTTCCACAGGATGGCAGGGATTACTCATTCTGGCTCCATAGCACAGTGAGCCAGACGGTAAAATCAAAGTTTAGCTTGTGGCTTCACTAGTTAAAGCATTTGCAAATAGTTGATAAATGTCAGCTCTCTCATCATTCAATCTCTCTCCACACAAGCCAAAATCTTCCATAATCACAAGGAAACTACACTCACAGAAACAAAGTTGAGATTTTTTTTTTTATGATTTACCTGACATAAGCTGCTACAAAGTGTGGAGCTACAGTAAGTGTCACTTTGCATTTGTAGTGGTGACATATACATAATTATCATCTGACAGATAGCATAATGCCTAATTTGTTATTGTGTATGAAGGTGCTCTCATCTCTCTGCCTATTATTAGCCGTCTTTATCTGCGTGCAGAATAGATCTGTGATGGATTAAAAAAAGTCAACGCCAGCATCTCATCCGCCAGCATATTTCATAGCTCTCTCTTTATAGTTCATTCAAAATGGGCTAGGTAGTATTGCATGCAAAGTCAATTGCTCAATACTAATTTGAACAAGAGTTAGCTAATCTTGGAACTGAATGAACCTAGTTTAGATGTACAAATGTAGAAAAAGAGAGCGTGACTGAAAGAGAGAGTGACTGAAGGATGCTCAGCGCTATCTTACAGTTAACCTCTGTATAGTTACTACATTGGCTGTTTGAGGTGAGAGCAGAATTTGCATTTGCTGACTGGCTGGAGAAAGTCACGTAGACTTTCTCCAGCCAATCAGCAAATGCCAGGCTACACCACAGGAACAGCAGTACTTTATATGTAAATGTTAAAAACGTACCAAACTGTGTCCCAAAGCAGCGGTATGTAGTGAACTGTTGTCTATCATTACCACCTAAACACATACACACAAAACCTATTAGACAAAGTGTATACAGGGAAACAGACTGTTGTTGTCAGGGTGCATGCTGTGCTAATTACAAACTGTGCTGTCAGGCTCATCAGTGTGCTAAATGTGTACATTTCAATTTATTTAACCATTTCTACTGAGGTCTTTTGTTTACACACACACACACACACACACACACACACACACACACACACACACACACACACACACATACACACACACACACACACAGATGCAAGCAGGGCTTTTATTGTTAGTTCAGTATTTGGAGGTACTTCCACTCGGAGTGTCTTTTTGGAGACTTTAACTGCACTTTCCTGCAGAGATGGGCTCTCTCTCAGTTCCACTTTTTCCCTTTCCTTTCACCTTCTCTGTTGGTGTGACCAATCATATGTTATCATAGGCCTTACACTTCAGTCATCCAGTGGATGTATAAATGAAACTGTAGAGAGTGTTGGAGGCAGGGCTGTGCTCTTTCTTAAGCTAAGCCAAAAGAGTTGATTTTTGTGCATACATTTACCTGGTTCTGCTAGCTTCAATGGGGATACAATACTGAATAGCTCAAGTTCTGATAGTGGAACTGGCACAGTTTGGTTAAAGGAGGTGGATCCAAGAACAGACATAAAGGTAGTAGTGAACTGACTTACTCACTGAATGTGTAGGACACACAAAATAACAAAAGGTGGTTGAATAGTCCAAGTAAAGAGAAAGTTCAGCAATCCAGGAATCAAGCTTAAGTCCATACAAAAAAAATCCAGAACATGGAACACAAGCTGAAAATGAACTGGGGAATTGACACAAAACTGGAGAACAGAAGACAGAACTCGCGATACAGACAGAACACACCACACAGAAGAGAACAGACCTGGTGAAAAGACACAGAGAACCTGACAAGGGAAACCAAGAAACACTGAATACACAAGATACATTGAGAGGAGAATTAGAAAATAAAACAGGAAATTCTAAACAAGACAAAACATTGACAGGAATGATTCATTTTGGAAGGGCTGTATGCTAAACGAATGTATCCACCATTTTACAGACACTTCTTTTGTAAGCTGATAGGAAACATTTTCATGCTTTGGTCGCTATGTCAAATTGGCTTCACAGCCTGGAACTCCTGAGGGCTTCTTTTATACACTAATGAAAACAGAGTTTTGAATATCACGTTCCAGTTCTGTCATATTCTGTAAATAGAAATCTAAATCTGACACACTGGACCTGGAGTATTGACAGTTCAGGGGATTCAACACTTTAGCTGCATATAAAGGATCTCAAACATGGCACACTTTCAGCAGCCCAGCTAACCCAATGGCTGACTTGTTAGTCTGAATAAAGACATAGAGACACAACTTTATCTGACTAACATTACCCAACATTTGCCAACCTATGCGCCTGTTTATACCAGCCAAGCATCAGCAAGTGCATTCAACAGAATAGCGATATGTTTTATTGCTTATGGATTTAACTACAGATGTAGAATGTTTTATTTCTTCTTCTAAAAGCTACACAGTCATGCTTAAAAGACTTGGTCTATTTACCTCCACTGGTACTGTACTGAAACATACATATAGTTTGGGTGTCTCAGGTTCTTTTGTCATTTTTTTGGTGGTTTATAAAGTAAGAAAAGTTTTTACAGACAGTGTAAGATATAAAAAAAGTCATATTTAGTTTATATGTCCAACATTCTGCAGAACAATCAGCCGAATGTTCACATGAAGGTCAATGTATGGTTTTAAACATCTGACATTTATTAAAAGGTGTCTACTTAAATCAGTACTCGTAGTATTGCAACCCGTTCTCATCCCCAACGCGTAAAATACAGACGATTTGTCAGGCCCCTTGACGTCTGATACCGACGTAAAAGGTACCCTTCTGCGTCTGTATGAAACACTTTGGGTTGTCAATTGACTCCAGTATAATCGCTTTGCGCTGGTAAGAGACGCTCAGAGCAGAGCTCCAGCCGTCCATTCACTCCAATAATAACCCGACCACAGCGAAACATGACGCTGCAAGCTACAATCTGATTGGACAACCGATCATAACCCCCCCACGAAGGCTTGAAAAACAGGTTTCAACAATGAGTATCATTTTTTAAACACAATCTTTGTGTATGTTTTTAACATCTTTTTAAAACACGTTTTAACATATTTGTGTGTTTTAAACACATTTGAATATATTTAAACACAAAAAATCTTCACTTTTCAACTTCAGACAATTTAACTTTTCAGCTGATTTTTTAAACTCGTTCATCATCAGACGTTTGCACTTCGAGGAGCCCCAAAAGTTATCGCGCCTTATTGGCAGGATTTAAGCCTGGCCCCGTCTCTGCCAGAGTAATAATGAACATGTCTTCACCAGTGTGGCAGAAGAAAGAAGACTTTGAGTTTTAATACGACGCGATGTTTGAAACATGCAGTATTAAAAGAATATGAAGCAGCAGGTAGCAGCTAGCAGTGCTGCTAAGGCTAAAACAACACAGAGTGTGGATGCTTGACACCTGTCACCTGTCGACCAATCAGAGTCAGGAGAATCGATTAGTACCGCCCACATTCACCTTTGACCCACCAATGACGATTCAGAATGAAGTAAACCCAAAGGTAGTATATCGCAGCAAAAGGTCTCACTTCACTGTCAAAGCCTCTTTGTATTTATAAAAACAACCAGGAGCTTCGTGACTGATTCAAACTAAAGCAGAGACATTAGCAGAGACATTAGTAGTGTTTCTAGAACTTTTGACATGAAACAGCAAAGATAAGACATACTGCATCATTTTGTGGGTTTTGTTGCTACTCTTTGTGGGTTGGCTCGCAGAGTTTTTTAATCGCACAGTGATGACACAAGATAAGTTCGGCGGGCTGTATTGAAAAGCCTAACGGGCCGTAGTTTGCCCATGTCTGTTCTAGCCTGAGAAATAAACTTTTATTCCTATGTTTTGGATAGCGGAAAGGCCTACACTACCCAGAATGCTCGTCCACTGACAAATAGCGAGCTACAATCTGAATGGACAACCGAGGACCCTCTGCCCGGAAGTGTTTTTCTCGTGTTGTTAAAGATTTCTTTTAATAATATCATCAACGTTTCTCAGCACAAACACGCCACTGTGTCACTGATAATTCAACAATAAGATAGCTTCATTTTGTGGCCCTCAGTATGTTTTTTCTCCTTCTAGCCTGAGAAATAAACTTTTATTCGTAAGTTTTGGAAAGCGGAAAGGCCTACACTACCCAGAATGCTCGACCACTGACGATTTGCGAGCTACAATCTGATTGGACAACCGAGGACCCTCTGCCCGGAAGTGTTTTTCTAACTATGTTAAAGATTTCTTTTAATAATATCAATGTTTTTCAGCACAAACACTGTGTGTGTGTCACCATTGATATTATGACTGATAAAATAAAAAAATAATCACTTCTCTGTTTAATGTGTTTTTTATAATGTCTAGTCTATAATGTATAGTTTTAGAAAGAGCTTGTTATCAACAGACCTTTTGAGAAGGAAAAATGAAATTTCCTGTGTGCAGTTTGCGCTGGAGCTGTACTGTGTATATATTCATATACAGTAACAATTTTATTCATGGAAAGCTTTCTGGGCTGCTCAAAGGATCACAAAAGCATCATGCAGCACACTCACCATGTGAGTTTTTTTTAGTGTTTTGTCGAAGAAATCATCAAAGTCGAATTGACATATTTGCTCGGGTGTGTTTTATTAAAAAGCATGCCATCACACTGGTAAATTGACAGTCACAGAACATATCTGAGCCACCTCAAGCTGACCCCAAGGTCAAGACCATATCCCCCGATAACTCATCAACGCTTTGAGATAGGGGCCTGAAATCCGCACCTACGCATTGGGACAGCATGGTCGACCACGGTGTCGAGTTTCAGACCCGTGCGCCCTTCGGGAGGATCAGAGGTCAGCCGTTCTGTACTTAACGAGGCCTAGTAGTTCAGGCTTAAAAACACCTGTTTGGTTTGTGAATAAATCATCAGCGCTTTGAGGCAGTAGGCTGAAATCTGAGTATGTGTATCAAGACGCAGGGTCTGATCAGGGCTCCTATTTTCACCCCCGTACCCCCTTTGGAAAGGTCAGAGTTCACCCGTTCTGGACACCCTTTTGCTCTTGTTATTTACCTACAACACGTAAGAATGGCTTATCTTAAAGCACACATTACAGTGAACAACAGAAATGCCTTTGAGGCAAGACATGGAGTACCAGATTAATTTTTAAAGGCTTCTCGGATGCAAAAACACTTCAACAGCTTGTAATACTTCCAAACAAGTTTCTAAAACGATGAAAAGTCATTTTTAGATTCAGGTGTTTTGCTGGACAACCATGAGTTTTGTTGGCGACCTCTGCATTGGCACCCCCACTGTGTCATCAGACTGGCTTTATTCAAATTAATGAGGGCTCTGTCAATCACACCGGGTCAGTGTTGGTTTGAACACAGCTTTAAACAATGACCTCAGTTTTTTCTTGATTTAATTGAAGAAAATTTTGGTTCATCCAATTTTTTGACTTGCTCTAGACAGTTACACAATGACTCTATAGGACTGCAGTCATCTGGGGACAGCGCAAGATATATCTGTGTGTCATCTGCATAACTATGATAGTTGACATTAGAATTCTGCAGAATTTGACCCAAAGGCAGCATATATAGGCTGAACAAAAGGGGTCCAAGAACTGACCCCTGAGGAACCCCACATGTCATAGCCACTTGATCTGATTGATTACTTCCAATAGTCACAAAATAACTCCACTCCTCCAAGTAGGACCTGAACCATTCTAGGACTGTTCCACGGAGTCCTGCCCATGTTTCCAGTCTGTTCAGCAGTGTGCTGTGATCCACAGTGTCAAACGCAGCACTGAGATCCAGCAGGACCAGAACTGATACTTTGCCTGAGTCAGTGTTCAACCTTATGTCATTTAACACTCTAATAAGAGCTGTTTCTGTACTGTGGTGAGCTCGAAAACCTTATTGAAATTTGTCAAAAAGTGCACTGGAATTCAAGAAATTACTGAGTTGATTAAAAACCACTTTCTCAACAATCTTGGTTATAAAAGGAAGATTTGAGACAGGTCTGTAGTTGGTTAACTGGGAAGTATCCAGCATTTTGCTTTTTTAAGAGTGGCTTGATGGCAGCTACTTGTAGGGGTTTAGGAAACGTGCCTGATTGAAGTGAGCAATTTATTATTTGCTGCAGATCTGTTTGGACAGATTTTACAATAGCTTTAAAAAAGTCAGATGGCATTGTGTCAAGACAGCATTTTGATGATTTAAGATCCTGAACTGTTTCTTCTATGTTTTTTTGATCAACTGTATTAAATTCTGACATCACAGTTGATTCATTCCTAGCCGGTTTTAGGGATTCTTCTACTTCTCTTTTGGGGGGTTTGTTATCAACTATAGCAAGAAGACTGCGAGTGTTGTTTATGTTCTTATTAATAATTTTAGTGTTGCTGTCTAGCCTTGATTAACTCATGGTTGAAATTACAGAGACCTTGTTTGTAGAGCTCGTGGTGAATTTGGAGTTTAGTTTTTCTCCATTTACGCTCTGCTTTCCTGCATTCTGTTTTCAATGCCTTTACCATCATAGTGTTCCTCCATGGTGATCTCTGTCTATTCAAGATCATCTTAGTTTTAATAGGTGGAACAGCATCCATGACATTTGAGATTTTCCAGTTGAAATTATCCAGGAGTTCATCAACTGTCTCTGCACTCAAAGTTGGTGACATTGTTATAGCCTCCATAAACTTATGTGGTATATTTTTGAGCCTGCTTTAGTTGAACGTATAGGAATTCGCAGAGTAAACAGATGTCTTAAGTATAATGGGAGAAAGCTTTTAGCACCATAGAATTGAGCGATTGACTGTCATCTTAATGTAAACTATTTCTGTGCCCCCCCCCATTTAAGGTATACATGTCAAGATTGCTGTAAGCCCTTGAGATGACAAGATCCAGGCTTGCACCCCTGGTCATCATTACCAAATATGGAAGAATGTATAGTGAAATGTTCATAACATTAATATGTAGTCGCTTCATTTGCATATTAGTATATAGCAGGGCAACACCTCAACACAGTGGGAGAATCAGGGCTGCAATCTGACCATAGGGACCTCAGCAGTCTGTAATCTGACCTCAAGGATTCTCTTCATGCACGCAGAGTATGTGATGGCTTATAATAAAAAAAGGAGCATTCCTTTAAGAAAGAAGCCTCGTGTTCTGCTTATTCTTTTTTCACTCAAACAAGCACGAGGAGAGTCGTCAATACACGACAGAAAATTCCTGGCACCCCAGATGGGACTCTGCATCTGAAAAAACTCCAGCTCTCCAACCCCAGGGAGAGAGAGAGACAGACAGCTGTTATAGGTGAGTCTTCTCTCTTTTTCCTTTTTTTATGGTTGGAGAGGCCTTGGAGGCCTCAGACAGAGTGAACGTGTGCTTGAGTGAGAAAGAGTGCAGAAAAGCTAAATTAATTAGGTCCCTAAAAACTAAATTGTAATGATAAAGAGAAGATTCTCACAATTGGAAGCCCTAAATTTTAAAGTTTTATGAAGTAAAGAAAAGAGATGGAATACAAGCTCATTGATCAGGAGTATATAGTGTGCACCTATAACTCAAAGGAAATGCAGCTTTGCAGCGAGAAGAAATATAATTGAAAATATGTGTGCAAAAATTTGATGCTAAAATTCTCATTATGGAGATTTTTTAAAGTCGTATCCGGCGTCTGGGATTTCGTGCAGCCCTAAGCTTGTTACGAGCATTTGAGACCAAAAGATTAAAGGTGACAGTGATAAATGAAAGTCGCACATATTATTTGAACCTATACATGCGTGTACGAATTGGAAAAAGTCCTAGGCAAATTATAAAAGATAGGGTGTAAGGTAATTATGTATTTAGGAAGTCGCACGCCCAAATTAAGAAGTGTCAGAGATTAAGGATTTGTGTCTGATCAGCACTAAAAATCCTAGAGAGAAGAAGTTATAACAGAGAAGAGCTCAGTGAAGTTAACTGATTACATTCTTGTCTTTCGTACTGTATTGGGAGGACGATGTGAGGATTCCACAGGAGAAAGGTTACTCCTGCAAGTGTACGAAACTGAGATTTGAAGACAACAAAGGTTGGCATATCTTTAATTATTGATGTGGAATTCCTGGTTAATTTTGACGACCTTTTTAATCTAAATTCGTCTGAAGGCCTTGTATAGCAGCTGCCCCCTTCCTTCTCTACTCTCTTCTCTGTTCTCCCAGCGCTCTAAGTTTTTTTCCTTTTTCTCCCTCTCACACACACACCCTGTCTAATATAAACAAAGAGGAACACACAGACACACAGAGCTACACACACACCCATAGGCTCATGTGAAGGGGGCTATCCAGCTTCTACCTTGCTAAAACTCGGGGGACTAGAGCGTGCGAGTGATCCTCCAACAAAACTCACCCAATCTGGCGTTTGCCGCGCACCAGCCGTAAATTGGGCGTGTCCAGGCGCGAATCTGGACAAGGTCTAAGCCCGGTCAGTGCGTGAACAGGCCCAGTCAGGAAGTTGCGTGCGGGGTTCCGAGGGCGTGATAGTGCCTCGTGACGACATAAACACACACACACACACACACACACACACACACACACACACACACATCCACTTCAATTCACCCTTCTCCCTATCGCTCTTTTTTTCTCCTCTTATTTTGCTATTATTACTATTGTGGTTTGTGGCTTGTTTTTGGGAAGTTTGTGTTTTTAGATTGTTTTCTTGTGCATATTTTCGTTTGTCTGTCTTGATTGGAAGCTTGTTAAGTGTCATGTTGTTAGTGTGATGGCTGAATAATATGTGTGATTGCTGAGTGAGTCTAGTGTTAATTAGTTGATTAGCTGCTGGTTGTATATAAAAATTGATTTTTGTGCTATTTTAATGTGACCAATTTTTGACCTGACTACAGACTGACTTTTTGACTTGTTTTGGAGCTAATGATAGTTATTTTGCTTGTTTTGATTACTTGTTTAATTGTTAATTGTTTGGGTGATATATTCATTGCTTTGATTGATTGCAAATTGTTTGACTGAATTAAGTGTTTTTTTGATTTATTGAATAATTGATTTATTGATTGATTTGAGTAGTTGGTTTGATTGTTGATTTGATTGATTTGATTGATTGCTTAATTGAGCGATTCGCTTGATTAATTGATTGAATGGTTGTTTGATTAATTAATTGGTTGACTGATTTGATTGATTGGTTGATTGATGTGATTGACTGTTTGATTGATTGATTAATTGATTGCTTGATTTATTGATTGGTTACTGATTGATTTATTGATTGATTCAATTTTTGAGCATTTGTTTTGCCTGATTAAATAAATTTTAGCTATTAATTAGCACTGGATTCAATTGATGATAAAATAGTTTATGGTTACATCTTGATTTATTGGCTTAGAGTTGTCTTATCTGCTTATTGAAGTTGCAGAAGACTAACATAGCTGAGTGGAATTGATTAATTGATTATTGATAAACCTATTTAAAACAAGGATGGCCGATTTGGGGAATTGGAATTTGACCATCCCATACTAAACTAATTATAACTAAACTAACCTAACTTTTGATATTAAAATTTGATTTAATCAATTAAAATAAACATAACCACACTGGTGTCCATTGCCTTACCTCCATAGTTATATAGTCTCTTTATAATACAGTTGAAATTAGACTCGAAATTTTAAACAAGTGCTGAAAACTGTCAGGCCGGGACTCGAAGGAGGACTCAGATGCAGAGTTCAGGCGGAAAGAAGCTTTTATTTGGTCTTCAATAACCCTCGAAAGAATGAGGCTATAAAAGTAAGCCTAAATAAGGAGAAACAAAAAAATCACTCCGAAGAGGAAAAACACTGAACTAGGTAAATCAAAAAATAAACAAAATCAAAATCACTCTTAACGAGGAAAACAACAATGGGGCATAAACTAAGGACGCTCTGACAAAACTCTAAACTAATCTCTCAGAAACAAAAGGGGTAGGCTAAGAAAATACAACAGAAAATCACTCTGACGAGGGAAGAAACAAAAGATCTCTGGAACTATGGTGCTAATACTAAGGCTACAAAATTACAACAAAAAAATCTCTCTTACGAGGAAAAAACAAGAAGATCTCAAAAGCAAGGCTATGACTTGGTTCAGGAACGAGGCTTTGGTGAACGCTGAAACAGATGAAACACTTCGGCACAGGACAATGGTAGACGCAGACAATATATACACAGGGTAATGGGGAACAGGTGGAAACAATCAGGGCGGGGAAGACAATCACACCGGTGACACATGGGGAAGGGCAAGTGACCTGAAACAAGAGGAGAGTTAACTATCAAAATAAAACAGGAAATGACAAGACATAACAAAAACCCAGCTTGACCTCACCGCGGTGTGACAAAAACATTAAAACAAATATATATTTGCATATGATATACACATCCAGCATATGACATTGTTGCATCACTGACTCTCTTAAAATACATGAATAAATCAAGGTTTTTCACTAGCAATGATGGTTTCTGATCTGTGCACAATTTAAGGCATTTAATTTAAACACCTGAAAAAATGAAATAACGTTTAAAACGTGGTTTGAATAAATAATTTTGGGAAAAAGGGTGATTGAGTATTGTCTGTTGAGATTCAGAAAGGGTGTTTGGATAAAACAGTTTTGACAAACTGTTGGTTTACTCCCCTTTGGGGGGGCCATAAGAAAAACGGGTGGTCTATTGTTTATTTCGGGGATTGCATTTTGCAATTTTCCTGTACCGATGTTAAAGAAACTGAAAAATAAAAACTCCAGTGTGGCAATGGGTGCGGGTTCAGCAAAAGCAACCACGCCAGTGGAGATTGTTGAGAAAAATAATCCCCTTGTGAAGGGTATTGGTAAAATATCTAAGAAATTTAACCGAAGATGGCCAGAAATAGATCAAGTTTGGCCTGCAGAAGGGACCTTTGACCCAGAAGTGATACGAACGTTGCAAGTGCTCGTCAACACATACAATGCAGAACAGAAGAAAGGCAGGAAGGGGCAGATAAGAAAGGAAAAACGGGAAATTGAATTGGCAATTTTGGAGCTGTTTAATCAAGAGGGGCAAAAACTATTAAAAGTAGCAAAGGCCAGGTTAGACAAAAATATAGAAAGATCTCTTGAGACCGCAAAATTAGCCGAAAAACACAATGCTCCCTTCTCACACATTTCTCCGCTCATGACGCCTCCCCCTTACGAGGCAAAAAGCGAAAGCACATCACTTTATCCGCAGTTACCTCTACTCATGACAGAAGGAAGATACAGTCTGGAGAGTGATGATCACCAGATACTGGAGACTGGAAGAGCAACAACGACTATAGTGATGACACCTGAGACCAAAAGTAAACAACGACCGACCTCATCAGCTAGTGGAGGCCCATGCACATTGAAGACACAGCTGAAGGATAAAGATGCAGATGGGAAAAAGAAGACATTAAAAAGCATCAGAGAAGACTCTAATGATGACATATTCATTGGAGGATATGCTCCTTCAATCAAGAAGCTACTCGCCAGAGCTGAAAGACGAGGCAAGAAGACGAGTAATGCACGCAAGACACCTGAACCTAGTGACAGCGATGACGATGGCAACACCTCTATATCGAGTGTAGACAGCGACTCCAGTCAGAAATGGGAAGAAGTGCTGGAGGAAGAATTCTGCAGATTGGAACAGGCTGATGAAAAAATACGCTCTATGAAAAAAGAACTAAGGGAAATCAAAGAAGCACAGGATCGACTGAGTAAGACACTGCAGGAAGAATCCTCCCCAGAAGAGCGAAAACACGTGGAAGGGATGATGGAAGAGGTTCAATTAGCGGAGTCCCTATGCCAGATAGAGGTTGAAAAGGCAATAGAGGAGCGTGACACAACCGCAAAGAAGCTGAAAGCCTGGCTTCAAAATAGACAAAGTACACCTCAGCAACGTGAGCTACGCCGGAAACCGAAGAAATCTTACAAGCAATATCCAGTGCTTGTAAGAGGAAGAAAGTTGGAGTACAAGCCATGGCCAAACACAGACATGACAGAGATAATAGACAAGCTACCTCCATTGCAAGAGGGTGGTCACCCCTGGATTTCAAAACTGGAAGAGGCAACGATGGGCATACAGCCAGCCATGGGAGACATCAACAGACTCCTAGCCAACTTATTGGGATTGCCAGAAATGGAAGAAATATTAACAAGAGCAGGACTCCACAGATACGTGGCTACGTCTGTTCATGACCCAGAACTTTTTTCAGCCAATAAGGGTTGTTTGTGGAAAGCATTGAAGGATATGTACCCTACCAATGTGCATCCTGATAATATTCTCATTGATCTATTGGGAGAAAGTGAAAACCCGAGGGCTTATGTGGCCAGAGCTCACCAACAGTGGAGAAATGTCACTGTGAGAGACCCAGATCTCAATGAATTGGAGAAATGAGAGACAAGATTCAACAAGGATTACCCCTGCCAGTGAAAAATAAGCTAGCAGAGGTTGTGGGCTTGAATAGCATGACAAGGAGTGTCTTCACCGACCATATTGCCCATCAAGTTGAACTGCATCGTAAAAAAGAACATGCACAGAAGGCACAAGATCAAGAGACACTCAGAAAACTCAATCAAATCCAGCTGGCAGGACACAAAGACAAAGAAAAAAAGCAAGCACCAGTCATGCAGGAGCCGTCACCACCAGCTCAACCACCACACCTTCTAGCAACTACACCAGTCACTGCTCAACCTCCACCAGTCCCAGTACAACCTCAGAGATGGAGAATACCAAACAGCAGAGGTGCTGGACGAGGCGGCAGAGGAATGGGTAATAGAGACGCTTATTTACCACCACCACGATGTTTTAACTGCGGCCAAGTGGGCCACCTAGCTAGAGACTGTAACTGGAAGACAAGTAACAGGGAACCCGAAAGGGGGATACTCCTACAGAGGGCCTGGACCTCGTGCACAGCAATGGCAACAACAGCGACCACCAACAGAACCGGTGAACCCTTATAGGGGACCGGCACCAGGATTTTAGGGCTGCCCAGATAACCCGAAAGGTGGGTGTCAGCTAGTAGTGTCTAAACCGGAAGATGATCCAACCATTTGGGTAAAAGTAAACGATCGACCATTGAAACTGATGGCAGATTGCAGAGCCACTTTTACCCGTATCCGACCTCATGATGCTACACACCTTCCTATGTCTGGCAAATATGTTCGGACAATCGGATTTGAGGGAATAAAACAGCTGATACCTTCTACAAAACCTGTAGAGCTCCGCTACAAGAATCAAAAGACGACAATACCTATCCTTGTTTCAGAACAAACCCCCATAGGACTTCTTGGAAGAGATGCACTATGCAGACTGAAGTGCACAATAAAATGCACACCTGACGGCTGTCTGGTGGAAGTGCCACATGATTATGACCACCAAATGACTATGAGAGCAGAAGCAGAAGCACCAGTGGTCTACTGGATTGGAAATCTCAGTCAAGATCTGATTGAACAAGTGAGAGTGTGGGAAAAGTTCATCATCGCAAACCTACCAGGAGCTAGGTTACCAGAGTATACACCACACTGCACACTCCAATATTTTAAGGATCTAGCGAAGTCAGACCCAGATGAATGGCTGAAAACACAACCGAAAGAAGTTCCACTCAGCTCAGGATGTATAATACTGGGCCCACAAGGTGCAGCAATGAAATTAAATAAAGACGTCTATTTGAATCAAGAACACAGAATCAAGGGGAGTATCCCCCATGTGACTCTAATGATTGCCGCAGATTATGAACAGAAGCATATTGGGGCAATGATGGCAGAATCGGAAGATGCCATCTTTGTAACGACAAAAGAAAACCCAGCTGTCTGGATAAGTAAAGATCGGCAATTCATCAAGAATATGATCTCAGCACAGGGAGTTGGTCAGCCACAGACCGTACAAATGACGAATGAGTCAATGTTGTCTATAACACCTGACAGGAACCTCATGGAGGAAATGCTACAGCAGGTCCAGGAATGCTTGTGGTCTCAACACAACACAGACACAGGACTGGTGAAATCAGCGCAACCAGTGAGGGTGGAACTCGGAACCGGAACTAAACCGCCCTGGAGACCGCAATATCCTTTGAAAGAAGAAGCAGTCCAAGAAATTGAACCTCAAATAGAGGGTCTGCTGCAGGCAGGAGTTTTGAAGACAACCAACGACCCCCAAAGCAATATGCCTCTTCTGCCAACAAAGGAGCCTGATGGATCGTATCGCCATGTACATGACCTCAGAGCCATAAATGAAGTGGTCATAGACTATCCAGCAGATGTGCCAGATCCACATACGCTGTTAGCCCAAATTCCACCAGAAGCTACCTGCTTCACAGTCATTGATCTGTGTGGAGCTTTCTTCAGCGTTCCACTGGCCGAAGAAAGCCAGGGATTATTTGGATTCACATCCAAAGGACAATCCTATGAGTATACACGTTTGCCAATGGGATTTAAGCACTCTCCTCACCTCTTCAATAAGGTGTTGAAAGATGATTTGGAAGGAGTGGGATCTCAAGTGAGCAGCACAATCATACAGTATGTAGATGATATACTTCTCTGCTCAACGGATAAAGAAACATGCCACAAAGACTCGATTAAGCTGCTGCAGATACTAGCAGAGAAAGGACATAAAGTCTCACAGAAGAAATTACAGTACTGTCAAGAACAAGTTGTGTATTTGGGCCAGACAATTACGCAAGGACATCGAAGCATTTCTGACGATCATCTGGAAGCCATAAGGAAAGCACCAAGACCCAGGACAGTCAGAGAAATGATGAAATTTCTGGGAATTACAGGCTATAGTTCTGCATGGGTTGAAGATTACACCAAACTTACAGGTCCTTTGAGAGCTATGATCAAAGATGCAGGAAGTGGTCAATTGCAATGTAATCTCACCTGGACACAAGAAGGTTGTCTAGCATTTGCAACGATTAAACAAAAGCTACTTGAGGCACCAGCATTGGCATTGCCTGATTATTCTAAAAAATTTGTGATGTATTTCTCTTCATCTCCTGAAGGCAGATATGCATGCGCAGTTCTTGCTCAGCCCACTAATACAGGGACTAGCCCTCAGCCTATAGCATACTATTCTTCTGCTTATTCAGAAGAGGAAATGGGCCTTGCCCCATGCTATAGAGCGCTGACTGGAGTTTATCGAATGTATGAGAAAGCAGCAGCCATTACTATGGGCTATGCATTAACTATTGTAACTCACCACAGTCTGAGAAATCTTTTGAATCATGGCAAATTTATTCTAACAATGCCTAGAATTAGAGACTATCACAGACCCGTAGAACAAGAGGATGTCACTTTAGCCAGGTGCAGCACGATTAACCCGGCTGACCCTTGCCGACTCCTGAGGACGGGGAGCCCCACGATTGTCTAAGAGAAACAGAGAAATATTCTAAACTTCGATCAGACCTTCAAGCACTCCCACTTAGGGAGCCAGATTTAGAATACTGGACTGATGGATCGTGTTACAGAATTGGAGACAAATTAAATGCAGGATATGCAGTTGTTAAAGCGGAAGGCTCTAATTTTGTAACTGAGAAAGCCGAAGCTGTTCCACAGCCATGTTCAGCACAGCTGGCGGAACTGATTGCTCTAACACAAGCTTGTCTAATGGCAGAGGGTAAGCGTGTGACAATTTACACTGACTCTGCATATGCTCATTCAGTTTGTCATCTTTTGCTGCTGTATGGAAGGGTCGCGGCTTTAAGAAGACTGACGGATCCCCCATACAACATTGTGCGCAAATTGTGAAATTGCTAAATGCTGTAATGAAACCTTAAGAAATAGCAATAGCTAAATGTGCAGCACATAAATCAGATTCATCTCGAGTCACACAAGGTAATAATGCAGCAGATGAAGCCGCAAAGGCAGCTGCTAATGCACATAACACAGAGAAAGTTCTTTTAGTCACCCATGCAGTAGACTTAGAAGACAATATCACACTCAGAGACATAGTATTGATGCAAGAAGGAGCCAATGTAATGGACAAACAGCTGTGGGAAACTAGAGGTGCAAGTCAAGATGCCACGGGCCTGTGGAGAAATCATGAGGACCTGGTGGTTGCACCTCCAGACTTATTGGGGCTACTGATTCAGGACGCTCATGGGCTCGCCCATGTAGCGAGGGGGGAAGTAAGAAGGAAAATTACAAAGGAGTATGGTTTTTGGGCACCATACTTGCTCGAACAGATTGATTACATCATAGGCAGATGTACTATCTGTCTAAAAAACAACGTTCGGAGGGGAATGATAGTTTCTCCTGGTCACATACCAACCCCAAGAGGCCCTATGCGTGAACTAGTCATTGATTTCACTGATATAATTCGTCCAGTAGGAGGTAAGAGATACATGTTGGTGATTGTTGACAGGTTTAGCAGGTGGGTGGAAGCATGTCCCACTAAAAGAAAAGATGCTTCATCAGTAGCTAAGTTCCTTTGCAGAGAGGTAATCCCTCGATGGGGACTACCAGATAGGATTTCATCAGATAATGGTAAAGAGTTTGTTAATAAAACAGTGAAGCTTATTTTGCAAAAATTAGGCATTAAGCAACATTTTGGAGCGGTGTATCATCCACAGAGTCAAGGTATTTGTGAAAGAATGAATGGAGTTCTTAAAAACCGTCTCATTAAGATCTGTCAACATACGGGGCTCAATTGGATTGAAGGGCTCCCATTAGCATTGATGGCTTGCAAATCCAGTGAGCTTCGTGAGTTGCATATGACACCATTTGAGTTAGCTGTAGGTCGCTGCATGACCACACCTAGCTTGCGCACTAGCGGGAAGGGCCCAAGCCTATCTCTGCTGGAAGACAATATGAAAGCTTGCCACCATCCAACCAGGGGATAAGGTGTTCGTGAAAGTGTTCCGCAGGAAGTGGTTTCACCCTCGTCGAGAAGGACCATTCCAAGTCCTTCGCAGCACAGGAACTGCAGTTCAGGTAGAGGGATCACCTACCTGGTTCCACGTGAACCACTGCATCAAAGCTCCAGAGGATAACAAAGGCGATGGAGAACAGCCACGAGACACAGAGAGCGGTGACGATCCAGAGGAGGAACAGAGGCATAACGACGATGATGGAAGTAATGTTGATCATGCATCTGCTTCTATAGGCGCCCAGGGCCATGCTTGCTTCGACACCATCGACTTCCAGCATGCTCCAGAACCAACGGAACCACAACAAGGGAGAAAATCAACCCCAGATCAACCAGTCGAACCAAGAAGCCCCAGACCGGTTCGGGAGATCCGAGTCCCGATTCGGTTCAAAGACTACAGTTAAAGGAGAAATCGGGAGCTCCATCTTGCTTCTGTGTAGCTGCCCGATAGGAGCCAAAGCAGACTTCGATCTGGCTCTATGGCAAAAAGAAGAAGCAGCAGTGGCCATAGTAGGAGAACGGCTGGAAGAAGCTAGATCTCGAAGGACGAAAGGACGAGGAGCCTGAGGAATTTTGTCACCCTATCATTTCTATCTTTCTCTCACCCCTCTATCTTCTATCTTAATGGCAGAGGCAGTAATAAAGACTGACCTCCAACAGTGGGGTCAAGTGCTAGTAACCTCTGACTACCAGGTAAAAGGGTAAATCAAGCAACGAAGACAATCGTTTCAAGTAGTTGTTCCTTTGGATTTAAGGACAATGAACTGTTCAAGTGAGGTTCTAAGACTACCTCAATGCCTGCATATGGATGTTGTTTTATGTAAGATGTATTTCAAGGGTTCTTACATGACAATGATAGTCTATCAAAGCCAAGGATAAAAGAAAAAAGGAGTTTGACATTATATTGCATTATTTGTTTGTATTATTTTATTAATGCATATGTGGCTGATTAGAGTTTTTCCTTATAATTGAATGCTAAGGTTAAAAGCCCAAGTGGGTTTTTGAGTATTATAGGAAATGATGATTATATTGCACCAATGATTCACTGTTGATATTTAGCTTTAGTTGGTCATTTACTGCAAAGCTTGAACTAGTGGGTATGCGTAAGCTGTTATAACGACGATATTTATTCATCACTTATGTTCACTTTTAATAGATGTTTGATTAGCAGCTAAGGTTAAAGTTGAAAGTTTCTTATGCATATGTTATACATTTATAGTGGATTTTTCAGTTGTGAAAGCCTGACGGCTTCCAAGGGGGAAATATGTGGTATATTTTTGAGCCTGCTTTAGTTGAACGTATAGGAATTCGCAGAGTAAACAGATGTCTTAAGTATAATGGGAGAAAGCTTTTAGCACCATAGAATTGAGCGATTGACTGTCATCTTAATGTAAACTATTTCTGTGGGCCCCCCCATTTAAGGTATACATGTCAAGATTGCTGTAAGCCCTTGAGATGACAAGATCCAGGCTTGCACCCCTGGTCATCATTACCAAATATGGAAGAATGTATGGTGAAATGTTCATAACATTAATATGTAGTCGCTTCATTTGCATATTAGTATATAGCAGGGCAACGCCTCAACACAGTGGGAGAATCAGGGCTGCAATCTGACCATAGGGACCTCAGCAGTCTGTAATCTGACCTCAAGGATTCTCTTCATGCACGCAGAGTATGTGATGGCTTATAATAAAAAAAGGAGCATTCCTTTAAGAAAGAAGCCTTGTGTTCTGCTTATTCTTTTTTCACTAAAACAAGCACGAGGAGAGTCGTCATTACACGACACTTAGCACTAGTATTCTCACTTATGTACCTTTTCCTAACAGACACAGAGGTTATCTGAATGTTTGGAATTGTCTGTGAGTCAAAGAAGACACAGAAATGATCAGAAAGAGCTAAGTCCTTAACAACAACAGAAGAAATGTCAACACCTTTAGAGATAATCAGATCTTGTGTGGGCCCTTTCATGTGTTGGACAAGGCCAAAGGTGTTAAGTAGAGAACTGAAGTCTTTGGCATTAGTATCCATGTTGTTGTCTATGTGAATGTTAAAATCCCCAGTTACGATAAAAAAGTTGTAGTCAGTGCAGATAACTGACATCAGATCAGCAAACTCATCAATACATTCTCCTGAGTACCTTGGTGGTTGGTGATCAGAAAAAGGACTTTTGGATCACCCTTCATTAAAAAAGAGATATTCAAAAGAACTAAAATCACCAAATGTAATGTCCTTGCACTGAAATACTGATTTGAAAATGGCAGCAAAACCCCCCGCACTTCTTGCAATTTCGACTCTTACTCATAAAACTGTAATGTGTTGGTGCTGCCTTATTAAGAATGGTAGCACAACTACATTCAGTCAGCCATGTTTCATTAAGAAGTAAAAAGTCTAGATTATAGGTCATAATCATGTGATTTACTACCATTGGTTTGTTGGCTAGTGATCTGATATTGAGTAGGGCTATCCTTGTGGGACATTTAGATTCTAAAACTCTTTTTATTTCTCATCAGTTTAACCACCTTTCTGTTACCTGTCATCACAGGGATTGAGAAGGGTATCTGAACTCCATAGGGCCCTGACTTTTCCTGGTAACGATTATTTATATCAGTATTGCAGCCTGGACCCGGCACATATCAGTCAGACTCACAGATATAATGATTCAAAGGAGGTGTGGGGGCTCTGTGACTTTTAGTCGAGGGTTGTTTCCGAGGTTGAATAGGTGGGGCTGGAAGCTTAAGGGGAGAAAATAGGGTATTTTGCCGTGGTGTTAATTGGATTCCCATATTGACAAGACTCTTCATCCTGTCGGTGAAATCCAGGAGTGGGGAGTCGTCCAGACTGAATGGAGAGAGTTGGGGGCTGGGTGGGGGCTGGGGGGTGGAGGTTTGGTGTCCCCTGCTGGGGCTGGGGGCAACTCCACTTGTTGGGGTGAGAATAATGATGTTGCCGGTTCTTTCTGGGTCTGCGGTCCTCCCTGTTCAGTCCTAATCTCAGCACCCTCACCAGAGTGCCGCCTTATCTGTTGTTGTCCTTGGCAGTGGCTGCTGGTGTCTGACGCAGAAAATAAAAAATGTTGGAGCTTAGCAGCTGTACTCCTGATTTGTTAAGGCAAAATCCATCTGCCTTAAAGAGGTGCCTGCGTTCCCAAAAGATGTTGAAATTGTCAATAAAGTTTATTGATTGAGTAGCACATGTATCTTTGAGCCATCTGTTTAGCATCATTAGCCTGCTGAATCGCTCATCTCCTCGCCCAAACTGTTGGTAGAGGTCCACTGAAAAACACCTCAGTATTTAGACATTGGACTCTCTTCATCAGATCAACAAAGTCCCGTTTTAATACCGCCGATTGTTGCTTCACAACATCAAGGGCTCCTGTGTGTATAAGTGATTTAACTGTTGGATGATCAGTAGCAATCTTCAGGATCTTCTTTGAAATATCAGACACCATATCTTTGGTAAAACAGAGTACTTTAGTGTTTTTCTTGTTGCAAAAGCATTTTATCTCACCGACAGCTCGGTCACCCACTATCAGAGTTTCAGGCCCAGTCGTTAGCTCTTTCTGTGGCCTTTTTGCATATGATTTAGCTTCATACCTTACTCTTGTGCTGGAAGATTAGCTTTCTTTTGGGGAGTCAGGATTTTAGGAAAGTGGAGCAAACCTGTTCTCTAGTAGAATCCCTGTGTCTTGGGGCAATTTGCTCTTTGTTTTTGTTGTACTTACAGTCCATGGTTGTTTTCTCCTTGGTAGCGGGGTTGAAGATGCATTCCTGTTTGATGGCAGTGCAGGCCACTCAGTCATCATGAGTCTCCGGGTGCTGGGTTCTGCCTGTTAACTGTCTTCCCATATCTGAGGGAGGCAATTTGTGATGCCTGGGCTTTGAGTTCCAGAAAGGAGTTGTTGATTTAGTGGCATTTACACCTGGCTCCTGCTGCATCTTTGTGGTACTAATTAGCTTTCTGTTAGCCTGCTTTTTCTCACTATTTTGGGACATTGACAGAGTGGTTTCATTCGCATTGTCCATTTACCTCCACGTTCACTTTGAGCCGATGAATTTTAGTTTCCAGTACTGCTATCTTCTGGAGAGGTTTGTGGTAATCATCCGTGGAAAAGGGAGGGCTCTTGCTGCTAATTAGCGTTTGTTAGCTGAGCTCCTCAGTCCCAGTCACGAAAGTGCAGGCTTGTGCTGCTAATAGGCCACGCTCACAAAATAAAACTGATTAAAATAAAAGTGGCAGCCTTTGGTAACTAAACTCCCAGTGATATAGGTATCCAGAATCCGCTTTCCAAAAAATTGTTTGCAAAAGAAAAGAATTACAATAATAGAAAAAGCAGTAAAGCAGAGTAAAGCGGAGAGCAAAGGAGTGAAGCATCTGTACTCAAGCAAGGTCAGCAGAAAAAGGATAGTTGTGATTATACATTGGGTTATTTGATTTGTCTTTGCCCCAGTCAAGTTAGCTTTGTTAAGATGTTTGTTTATTCTGTTTTCTTTTTGTTCATAAACCAACTTAAGTTAGTTATATTCTGTGATCCCTCAATCCCAGTACAAGGGCTGGTAACGGGTTTACAGGTGGAGGTTCATTAGGTGGAGGGCTTCCTCACTCAGTTTCATTTGCATGCTTAATATTTGTTGGGTTCTAATCTAGTGTCTATTTTTTACTGTAACTCCACCCATTCATGTGATTACAGGGTATGACCAGGTGATGGCGCTTCTCTCACAGAGTTCTTTAAAGTTGTTCTACCTGGAGATGACGTAGCTTACACACATTATCATTTTCGTTGCTCAATCTTTTGTTTGCGCTTACAGTAATGGGCTTTTTGTTCTCCCAGTGTCACAGATCACAGAGCGGAAAATGCAGCTGGTTTGAGTACTGCACACTATACAGTAGCCGTATGATCTGAGCGTGTTCATGAATTGAAATTAAATTGAAGGTGTTTATATCTAACATGTCAGCGTTCACCAAATCAACAACATCTAGGCTGTTCTGTCCTTACTAGTGGTGAGCCGTTATCGGCGTTAACGTGCTGTGTTAACGTGAGACTCTTATCGGGCGATTAAAAAAATATCATCATTAATCAAAACTGTTCTTTCCTTTGAGGTCGCTTTTTGACTTTTTTCTCTTTTGTTCGTTTTTGTTTTCTTCGCTTTAACTCTGTGGAGCCCTGATCTCTATAGCAATGTTGCTTTTAGAGAGTGTTTGAGTTTTTCTCGTGTTTTTTAAATGCTGCTTCCACCTGGACAGCTGCCTTTGTTTACTCCGGGAACAGCTGATCGATTAATTACAGTATCTACAGTATCTATGGCCACCACTAGTCTTTACATAAATACTGAAGCGTCTCTTCTCTTGTGCTCGCGCCTCTCTCTCGCTCATCTGCATGTAAACAACAAACTAGCCCTTAAAAAAGTTACAAAAAACGGTTCGGACGTTGTGTGTCAGACCTGCAGATACAAGCGAGAGTTTTTTTTAAATTAACAGTTTATTTGGAGGGGAGGGCTCTTTGTTGTTGTGCACGACATAGAGCTGCAGAGACAAGTGTTTTGGAAGCCCTTTGTTATGCAGATATTTACTGTAGTGCACGCTTTAGGCCAGGTAAACCATACAAACCCCTCATTAGAATTTTCATTGTTTGCACTTGGTGGGCTTTTTGGTCTCCCAGTGTCACACAGATCACAGAGCGGAGAATACAGCTGAGTACTGTATACAGTAGCCTTGCGATTCGAGTGTGCTAATGAACATAAATGACTCATTTTCATTTCATTTTTGTCCATTCCATAGGCTAAATGGTGTAAAGCGTAAATAGAAAGAATATGTATGAGTCGAATGAGTCAAGTATGTTTGGTTTTAATAAAATTTGCAGTATATATGTTATGTTTTTATTCTACATGGACACCACTGTTTATTTTCCACTATGCCCCCCTCCATTATAATAATACACCGCGCAGCTTTTGAAAGTTCAGAGATAAAGTTTACATACACTTGTAAAGAACATAATGTCATGGCTGTCTTGAGTTTCCAGTTATTTCTACAACTCTGATTTTTCTCTGATATAGTGATTGGAACAGATCCTTCTTTGTCACAAAACATTCATGAAGCTTGGTTCTTTTATGACTTTATTATGGGTAAACTGAAATTGCGACCAAATCTGCTGGGTCAAAAATATACATACAGCAATGTTAATATTTGGTTACATGTCCCATGGCCATTTTTATTTCAATTAGGCGCTTTTGGTAGCCATCCACAAGCTTCTGGCAAGTTTCTGGTTGAATCTTTGACCATTCCTCTTGACAGAATTGGTGCAGTTCAGTTAAATTTGTTGGCTCTCTGGCATGGACTTGTTTCTTCAGCATTATCCACATGTTCTCAATTTACTGACAAGAATACTGAACACAAGGAGACAATCGGGCTTGTTAGAAAGCTCTGTAGCTCTAATTTCACAAGCGGAAAATGAAGAAATAAAGAAAACCAAAAACATGATATTTGGACGTGCCGTGCGCCCTGATCAGTCTGTCCGGCTCCCCCTCTACCTCGTCGTCAACCCCTCGCCCACGGGGGCGCCCGCTCCGCTGTCTTAATGAGCGGTATCGAAAATTTGTGCGTACGCAAGCTTTGTACATGAGGCTCCAGATCACTGAAAAAAGTCGGCAATCAAGTTTCATCAAATCAGTGTGAATGTCATGTATCCGAGTGATGTGTGTCTTTTGGCTTCTGTTCTGCAAAGCCCTGGGGGCTTTATTATACTCCCTGCTGAACCTTTTGCTGCTTCTTGGATTCAGTGGGGAGCAGCCTCAAGAGCAGAGCTTGTTCTACCATGTTAATATGTAATGCTCTATGCAAAAAAAAACAACCTATAATCCTGTGGCATATCATTAACACATCACTATTCATATAGTTTAGTCTAATTTTCTACTTTTACTTTCTAGAAAGTAAATTTCCTGCTCTATGAATTAGGTAATCTGACATGTTTTCTAATTAGCGGATGACAAAGTGACCAAGTCTAATACCTTCCATATTTTTGGTCCATATGGGACCACCCTCCGGTTCCCAAGCCAAGTCCCTATGGACTGAGCTACTGCCGCTCCTACCTTGATATAAAAGGGTTATGATTAAGTGATTAATAATTGGTAAAACTGACACCAAGACTGGGGGGGAAGTCACCACGCTTGGCTAACTTCACTTAAAACGACACTCTAACAGATGTAATAGGAACCCAAATGCAGCACGCTGGATGAATAAGTGAGTCACTTTTATTACCCTTGGCTGGTAGACGAGAAGTAGCACAGTTCAAGGCAACAGCTGAAATAGTCTCTCTGGGCCCGGGGAAAGTCCAGGGGCTCTGGCTGGGGAAACCAGTCTGGCAATGATGAAGCAGATTAACCAGGAACAAGTTGTCGGTAGTCGAGCCGTCACCTGCTGGCGGAATCCAGAGGGGCCAGAAGCTGAACTCGTGGTCGGGAACAGAAGGCAGGGTCGGTTTCCGGGATTACAACAAAACAGGTTAGTCCAAGGAACAGTCTGCAACGAAAGATCAGTCCGAAGAAAAGTGTTGGAGTCTCACGTAAGCATGTAGAACAGAGAGTGAGTGAGCAGACAGGGCTTAAATACTGGCTCGATTGGTGATGGAAACCAGGTGACTCAAGCAGGTGAGGGGAGTTGGTCTGATGAGTGGGGTGTGGCTGGCAGGTGAGGAGCAGACTGTGACAGAAACATCATTATTCTGACATTTATGTTTGTGTGCAGATTAAATGGCCAATACAACCTGTTCACTACTGAGCTTTAAAGGTGTTGGTACACACAGACACAAGGTTTGACAAGCATATTTCCCAAAATGTCCATATGTCATATGCAGGCTATGTACAGTATAACTACACAGGTAAAAGAATTTAAAGAAATAGAAATGTATAGAACAGAAATATCCAAATAATAAATGTCAGAATATTATGTGTTACTTATTACCAATTAGACTGTGCTGTGTAATCAACTGCAATACAAACAAAAGATGGAAGCCCAGTTTTATACAATCTACAGTGAGAGCTGAACATCACTGCTCCTCCCCGTGGACAAATGAGGCATTGCAGCTGGTTTTCACACAGACTGCTTAGGGGCGTTTCCAGTCCGGGCCTCACTGACTACGTCATCGCGGGGGAATTAAGATAAGATAAGATAAGATAAGATAATACTTTATTGATCCCACAACAGGGAAATTCACTTATTACAGCAGCGGTGTTCAGTGTACATATTTACAGAAAGAAAGTACTAACACATTGTACATTATTTACAGAAAGTACTAGAGCAAAACGGAAAAACAGGCATGTACAAGAGACTACAACAAGGTCAGGTGCAGGTGTTGTACAGTCTCACAGCAGCAGGGATAAAGGACCTGCGGAACCTCTCCTTCCTTCTTACACCGTGGGTGTATCAGTCTGCTGCTGAAGGAGCTGCTCAGAGACCCCACAGTGTCGTGTAGGGGGTGAGAGGGGTTGTCCATGATGGATGTCAGCTTAGCTAACATCCTCCTCTCACCCACCTCCTCTGTCGAGTCCAGAGGACAGTCCAGGACAGAGCTCGCTCTTCTAATAAGTCTGTTGAGTCTGCTCCTGTCCCTGTCCGTGCTGCCCCCTCTCCAGCAGACCACAGCATAAAAGATGGCTGAGGCCACCACAGAGTCGTAAAAAGTCCTGAGGAGAGCTCTGCATACTCCGAAGGACCTCAGCCTCCTCAGCAGGTGGAGGCGACTCTGGCCCTTCTTGTAGAGAGCATGGGTGTTATCAGTCTAGTCCAGTTTATTGTTGAGGTGAACATCCAGGAATTTGTAGCTCTGCACCACCTCTATGTCCGATCCCTGGATGTTCACCGGTGTGAAGTGTGATGCTTTCCTCTGGAAGTTTACGATCATCTCCTTCGTCTTGCTGGTGTTGAGCTGAAGCTGGTTTAGCTCACACCAGCTGACAAAGTCCCTGATGATCGTCCTGTACTCCAGATCGTCCCCCTCTGAAACACGTCCAACGACGGCTGCATCATCAGAGAACTTCTGGATGTGGCAGTGGGCGGTGTTGTGGGTGAAGTCCGACGTGTAGAGGGTGAAGAGGAAGGGGGAGAGCACCGTACCCTGAGGGGCACCTGTGTTGCAGAGCACCACGTCAGACACACAGTGCTGAAGCTTTACAAACTGTGGTCTGTTGGTGAGGTAGTCTGTCGTCCATGCAGCCAGGTGTTGGTCTACTCCCACCCTTTCCATCTTCACTCTGAGCAGTGAAGGCTGGATGGTGTTAAACGCACTGGAGAAGTCAAAAAACATGACCCTCACAGTGCTCCTGCTGTCCTCCAGGTGGAGCAGTGACCTGTGCAGCAGGTAGATCACTGCGTCCTCCACCCCGATCCCAGGCTGGTAAGCAAACTGCAGGGGGTCCAGCTGTGCGCCCACCAGTCTTCCTTGCTTTGATCTTTTTTAGTTGACTCCTCAAATGATCATCTGTTATGGAGAGGGGGGAGGAGGATGACTGGGGTGGGGGTGTGGGGGTGATAAGGGGGGGGGGGGGGGTAGAACTGGTGAGTGGGTGGCGGTTAGGTATTGAAGGTGTCGAAGGTGTCGGGCTAAGGAGTGGAGGGACAGGGGGAGGAGGAGCCCGCCAGGGGAGGTGTGAATAGGGGTCAGGGGGAGTGAGAGAGGGAGGGGGGGCAGAATCAAATCTGTTAAAGAACAGATTCAGTTCATCTGCCCAGTCCTTGTCCCCGCTTACTGGGTTCCTCCCCACTCCTTTTCCATGGCTACATTACATTACATTACAGTCACGGACCAGCGAAAGGACCTGTCAAGTAGTGATGGGAATTTCGGCCCTTTTTGGAAAGCCGGTTCTTTGGCTCTGCATACTATAAGGCTCCCAAATGGCTCCTCACAATTTATTAATTGGTTTTATTCATTAATTATATTATTGCTGTTATTTTATATTTTTACATATTATATTTTATTTTTGACATTGTAAAGCACTTTGGTCAGTGCATGCAGTGTAAAAATGTGCTATATAAATAAAACGTACTAACTATAATTAATTTATCACCCAAAATAATGCAATAAATAATGTCCCTCGTCTCCCTCCTGTCCTGTTTGTCCTCCGTGACCGCTGTGTGCATGTGTGTCTGTCACCCCTGCTATACCAAATAACGTGCAGCTTTCACGCAAAAAAGTGGAGAAAAAAAGTTTTTTTCCTGCTAGTTTTTTTTTCCTCCACTTTTAATTGAAAGCCGAATGGGTGCTCACACAACGCACTAACTACCGCGTAACAGCACTAATCCTTCCAGAGCGTTACTATGTCCCAACGTACGTAGGTCGCGTTGTAACGCGTAGATCACTCTAAGCAGCCATCGTTCCGGCTGTCTCGCCTTGTGTTTCACTCAATTCAATTCAATTCAATTTTATTTGTATAGCCCAAAGTCACAAAGTACATTTGCCTCGGAGGGCTTTACAATCTGTACAGAGAATGACACCCTCTGTCCTTAGACACTCCTGCCTCGATTCCCGCTGTCTGCTCTCCTTCTCCTCCGAGTGCCATCAGCCACCTTTAATTCCTCTCCCGCACTTCTCTCTTGCTGCCCAATGGTTGAAGGACACCTGTGGAGGAAAGCAAGCAGGGCCTCACAGGTGTGGTGGTTTAGTATTAAAAAGTGTGTTCATGGCAGTACTAATTAAAATCACAAGCATGCCAATTTAAAAACAAAACAACATGCAAATTAAAAGCACAACACAATAAAAGTATTATATAAAATGGTATAAAGGTAACAAAAGTCCAACCATGCTAAAAAGAATCTAACTGCCCTGTAACACGTAGAGGTGTCATGGTTGCACAGGTTGACCCAGAATGCAGGCTCGGACAACGGTTAGAAAGAGAATGGGATTTATTGAGGTGTGGGAAGAGAGGGCCCGATACGAGGTGGAGGGAATGGCTGAGGTGATGCAGTGGTGGGAATGTTTGGAGGAGGAACGGAGTCTGGACTGTCTAAAAGGTGGTGGATGAAGAGCAGGCAAGCAGGTGGCAGGAGGTGACGATGGTGGTGGACCTGAGCACAAGAGATCGGTGGTTAGGGTTCAGGAAAACAACAAGGAGCACAAGGAACAAGTAGTTAAAGATGGTTCGAATGTGAACTACCACAGAGGCTGAACAAACGATCTGATAAGGAGTGGGAGGAAGGCCAGGGTTTATATGCAGGTGGAGTGTCACTCCACTGACAGACAGGGACAGACAGAAACAACCACAGTCACGACTGGCATCATGACAAGAGGATTGTTTGACATCTTTTTTTTTCAAATCTTACAAATTTTCAAACAAATAAACTAGAGGTGAGTTACAATGTGACAGCAGGATAGTACCGGAGGTAAAACGACTGCAATCCTGTCTCTGAACGGGAGATATTAAGAGGAGATGTGCAACTAAATAAGCTCTGGTTCTTGAACCCGTTCAGATCAATAAATAATCTTATTAGTGTAGTGGTATGAGGCATCGCTGCCACCTTGAGCATAGGGTTTTTATACATCACGCCCTCCCTGGCCTATTTGCCAATCGCTTTTCGAGCAGAGGGGATAAAAGTAGGTCATGCCCCTCTCCTTGACCTCTCGCTTCCTGCCTCTTCAGCCCGTCCACCTCCGGGTCGCTGTGTGTGCTGCTTGCATCCGAGCACAGAGCCGGCATCTCCGTCGCAGCCCGGGTGATATATTGATAACTGCCGTCGATCAGCGCATCGTCAGCTGATCGCTTTGCCGTGTGGTGGCTGTCTCCCCCCGCTACGCCGACTCTTCACTCCTCTCCCTCTTTGGACGGGACGCTATGTAGCCGGACTGAACCGGACTTTTAGTGGGACGCTGAACTGAGTAAGACGAGCACTGATTAATTGTGGCTACCGCTGCTTCACTGCTGCGGCTCGCTGCTACTGCTTCGCCGCTACTGCTTCGCTGCTACGGCTCGCTGCTACTGCTTCGCTGCTACTGCTTCGCTGCTACTGCTTCGCTGCTACTATTTTGCGGCCGCTCCCCCGCGGCTTCTACCGCCTCACCGGCTTGGTGTTGGGTTCTGTCGTCTGACCGATCGACTGGTTTCCTGCAGCTGATCCTGTACATCGTGTGTGTGTGTGTGTGCGCGTGTGCATGTGAGACCGAGCGTATTAGTTAACTTATCTGTTGAATGGATTAAGTTTCTGGGTATACCGGGGCAATTTACTATTTTGTTTTGGGAAATTTATTGTTTGTTTTCTATTGTGACTCTGCTTTGAACAAAGAGTATTGGTTTAATATCTCTGGCCAGAGACCTTGTTGGTTTGTTTTTGTTTATTTGGTTCAGACTAATGATTTAATCTCATGTTTTTGTTTATTGTTTGGTTTGTTTCTTTACCTGGAGCCCTCTTAATATTTGTTTCCCCTTGTCCCCTAGAGCTGATGGCCGACTGTGGTGGTGGTGGTGGTCCTCCAGGGTGGTGGTGATCCCCTTGTGTGTGTGCGTGATCCCCGTTTGACATTTTCTTCGTGTGAACATCACGTTTTTGTTGTGTGTGGGGTGCTCTTCTTTCTTTGGACTTCACCTTATTCTCCTTTAAGACTCCCTCCCCCGATTGGTAAGCCTCAGCGGGTACTCCCCCCTTTTTCTGTTGTTGGGTCTCCTTGTTTTACGTCAAACACTTGTTGATTTTAATGAAATAAATTTTTTTGTAAGTAAACACTGAACTCCGTCTCCTGCTCCCCCTGAGTTAACGAACCTGTGTGTCCTTCAATTGGTGCTAGTTTAGTCTTAGTACGGGTCCTTGGGCCTTAACCCAAGGTGGCGTTGTCGGTATTAAACAACTAATAAAGTAATAAAAATAAAGTAATAAAGTATTAACCCCCCCGTGCCGCCACATTAGGAATGAACCTGCCTCCTCTTGTGTAAACTGCACAGTAAAGCCTATGCTGCTGTATCTTGGTGTAAAAGATTTGAGAGACTGCATTACAGACTTTAAAATCTTTTTAAGCTAGCTTACTTGCTCTAACTTATTATATTTATTATTATTATTTAGTTTTACTTATTGCTGTGTATTGCATGTCTTATTTTTGATTAGAATGATAGATTCTTTTGGTGAATGGATGTTGGACTGGACTTGATATTTTTATGAATGCCTAATAATTATTATCAGATCAAATCAATTTTATTTGTATAGCCCAAAGTCACAAAGTACATTTTGCCTCAGTGGGCTTTACAATCTGTACAGGGTGTGACACCCTCTGTCCTTAGACCCTCAGTTCCAGTGAGGAAAAACTTGCCCACAAAAACCTTTAACAGGGAAAAAATGTGGGAAAAACCTCAGGAAGAGCCACAGAGGAGGGATCCCTCTCCCAGGACTGACAGACGTGCAATGGATGTCATGTGTACAGGACAAATCAACACAAACATATTGTACAATTACAATGACTGACAAAATGACAATGGGGGGGTCCCCCGACAGTCTAATCCTATGACAGCATAACTAAGGGATGACCTGAGCCAGCCTTAACTATAAGCTTTATCAAAAAGGAAAGTCTTAAGTCTATTCTTAAAAGTGTTATCACTTTTTTTTCTGAGTGGTCAACCAATTCTTGTTCTTTTTACAGTATATTGTAGTGTATTTGGATTTACTTCAACTAAGATATTAAGTAGAGTACAACTTCAGTTATAAAAAGTCAAATGTTATCAATCAAACAGTTGAGCACACAGCTGAAGGATTAAAACTGCACCTCTGCTCATAAAGTTACTGCAGTAACACCCAGCAGTGTAATTCATTTGTCTATTCAGGTAGTCCAAAACTTGCTGTTGTGGTGTTGATGAGCCAATAAGAGTGTCTCTGGATGAACGGCAGCGATGCCTCCTTCCTGTGTTCCCATCAGCCTGACAAATGAGAACAGAAAAGAAAAACACTTTGCCAGTCAGATGAGCTACAATGGCTCTTTAATGTTGACACACTGATTGGATTTGAATGTTGTATGCGCACAAGTGTGTGTTTGCTAAGTTTTTTATTTGCTTGTTTGTTTGTTTTTTTCTGTTAGTGCCAAAGAAAGCGGGATAAATGCCACACCTTCAAATCTTCTGACTGCTTTAATCCACAGTCAGATTTCACACTCAGCATGTGTGACCCTCAACAAGTTTACCCCTACTCCATCGTCCCTGCTCTGTCTCACTATTTGCATCTGTTTGTTCTGTGTCTCCGCTCAAGGAGAGACTCCAGGTATTCTGCTGGCTTTGACTACGGGACCCCAGCCAAGTAATCAGAGAGAGCATTAAAGTGATGAAACGTGTTGTAAGTTCATTTTCTCTAATCATTTTTCACACACAGGGATGAATTTGGAGTTCCAGTCGGCTGATGTGCTCCGTCAAGTGAGACACATGGAGAGACTTCAGAAATCATAACAAAGCTCTATATTTACTCCAAGCAGAAGCCATTCACAAGCTCAGAAGTAGTGATAGACCTTTACCCCATGTAGAGTGGGAACAGACAGCAAAGAAATATGTTTTAAGTCTTTTAAGTCAAAAAGAGAGGGAAAATAAATATTCCTCATTCGTATGCATTCTCCTTTGTTTGAGGCAATAATGGCTGACAGAGGGGCCACAAAATTATAAATCTACTCGCAGGGAAAATGCTACACATGGATTTTCAGAATGATCTATTTTTCATGCATGCATACAGCTCCCGCTCAGCAACTGTTAGACAAATAAAAGCACTTTTCTGCAGTATAATTTGGATTTGTTATCACATTTTATTACATGAATGCCTGCATGGCTGTGATGCATGCTCGGAGAGGAGAGAAGAGGACAAGAGACAGAGAGTCAGAGGGAAAATGGGAAAGTGTACCAAGCAGAATGAGCTTCGTATCCTTAAGGCAAGGCTAGTTAATATTAAAAGCAATTTATAACCTTTCATAGCGTGAGGTCTTCAGCAGGAAATTAATCTTGCATGAAAGGTGATTTCAGTGATGAATTACAAAGCTCTGCGGAATGACCATCGCTAATACACAGTTCACCTCTTTTGCAATCTGGGTAAAGAATATGGAGAGTCTGTATGCCAAAGTAAGCATATCCGCATTTACAGTAGACCTCTGTTTCACCTTACTAAAAAATCATCTGCATTATTCAATTCAATTCAATTCAATTTTATTTGTATAGCCCAAAGTCACAAAGTACATTTGCCTCGGAGGGCTTTACAATCTGTACAGAGAATGACACCCTCTGTCCTTAGACCCTCGATTCGAGTGAGGAAAAACTTGCCCACAAAAAACCTTTTAACAGGGAAAAAATGTGGAAGAAACCTCAGGAAGAGCTACAGAGGAGGGATCCCTCTCCCAGGACGGACAGACGTGCAATGGATGTCACGTGTACAGGACAGTCAACATAAACATTTTGTACAGTTACAATGACTTACAGAATGACAATGAATGATAAAGTGACCACAGTAGTAGATAGTAGTAGTATTAATGACAGTAGTAATATGTGTAGTGGGCGTCGTCCAGGATCACAGCAGCAGCCACGATCCACGAAAAACCTGCTGGACGACAGAGCACAGAAACTCCGGGGAAGTTTGGTCAGCAGCATGCATTAATGAGACATGTCCAGAGACAGACAGACAGAGAAAGAGAGAGACAGACAGACAGACAGACAGACAGACAGACAGACAGACAGAGAAAGACAGAGAGAGAGAGGCAGAGTAGGAGGGTTTTCGGTAAGGGAGATGTGACTACATCTTTAACCAATACCTGGCTAGGCATAACCCTGGGGAGTCCCCCGGCAGTCTAATCCTATAGTAGCATAACTAAGGGATGGCCTGAGCCAGCCCTAACTATACGCTTTATCAAAAAGGAAAGTTTTAAGTCTACTCTTAAAAGTGTTGACCGTGTCTGCCTCCCGAACCCAGATTGGTAGTTTGTTCCACAGAAGAGGAGCCTGATAGCTGAAAGCTCTGGCTCCCAATCTACTTTTGGAGACTATAGGAACCACAAGGAACCCAGCGTCCTGAGAGCGCAGTGTTCTAGAGGGATAGTAAGGTACTATGAGCTCTTTTAGATATGATGGTGCCTGACCATGAAGAGCTTTGTAAGTAAGGAGGATAATTTTAAATTCTATTCTAGATTTAACAGGGAGCCAATGCAAGGAAGCCAGAATGGGAGAGATGTGATCTCTGATCTTGGTTCCTGTCAGAACACGTGCAGCAGCATTCTGAATTAACTGTAAAGTCCTAAGAGATTTATTAGAGCAGCCTGATAACAAAGAGTTACAATAGTCCAGCCTTGAAGTAACAAATGCGTGGACTAGTTTTTCTGCATCTGCTTGAGAAACAGTGCGTCTGATTTTAGCGATGTTACGTAAGTGGAAGAATGCAGTCCTCGAAATTTGTTTTATGTGGACATTAAAGGACAAATCCTGATCAAAAACAACTCCAAGATTCTTTACAGTGGAGCTGGAGGCCAGGGTGATACCGTCTAAGGTAACTAAGTCTCTAGAAAGAGAGTTTCTGAGGAGTTTGGGTCCAATTACAAGAACTTCAGTTTTGTCTGAATTTAACATCAGAAAATTGTCGGTCATCCAATTTTTTATATCCTTAAGGCATGCTTGGAGTTTAGTTAACTGATTGGTTGCATCAGGCTTGATCGATAAATATAATTGGGTGTCGTCAGCATAACAATGAAAATTGATAGAGTGATTCCTAATAATGTTCCCTAAAGGAAGCATATATAAACTAAATAAAAGTCGTCCTAGTACAGAACCTTGTGGGACTCCATGACAAACTTTGGTATGCATGGAGGATTCATCATTGACGTGAACAAACTGAGATCGATCTAAGAAATACGATTTAAACCAGCTTAGGGCGGTTCCTTTGATGCCAATTTGATGTTCCATTCTCTGTAAAAGAATTTGATGGTCAATGGTGTCAAATGCAGCACTAAGATCTAACAGGACAAGTACCGAGATTAGTCCTTTGTCTGATGCCATTAGGAGGTCATTTGTAACCTTGACTAATGCAGTCTCTGTGCTATGATGCACTCTAAATCCTGACTGAAAATCCTCAAATAGACTATTGTTATAGAGAAAGTCACACAGTTGATTAGCTACAGCTTTCTCAAGTATCTTAGACACAAAGGGAAGGTTTGATTTCGGTCTATAGTTGGCTAAAACCTCTGGGTCTAGAGTGGGCTTTTTAAGAAGAGGTTTAATTACAGCTACCTTAAAGGACTTAGGTACATGTCCTGATAATAAAGACAGATTAATTGTATCCAATAACGAATGACTAACTAAAGGTAAAACATCCTTGAGCAGCCTGGTTGGGATGGGGTCTAAGAGGCAGGTTGAAGGCTTAGCTGCAGAAATGATTAAAGTTATTTGATGGAGATCGATGGGAGAAAAACAGTCTAAATACATATCAGGTTTTACAGCTGTTTCCAAACTTGCTGTATCAGAATGCAGATCAATGCCTGTTGAAGACAGAAGGTGATGGATTTTGTCTCTAATAGTTATAATCTTATCATTAAAGAAGCTCATGAAATCATTGCTACTTAGACCTAAAGGAATGGATGGTTCAGTAGAGCTGTGATTCTCTGTTAGCCTGGCTACAGTGCGGAAGAGAAACCTGGGGTTGTTCTTATTCTCCTCAATTAGAGAAGAGTAGTAGGCTGCTCTGGCATTACGGAGAGCCTTCCTGTATGTTCTGAGATTATCTTGCCAGACTTACGTGCCTCTTGTTTTAATTTGCGAGTCTGCTGGCTATACCATGGTGCTAGCCTTCTTTGTTTAATTATCTTCTTTTTCAGAGGTGCAATAGAGTCTAGAGTTGTCCGTAATGAACCTGTAATACTATCAACAAGATGATCTATTTGTGAGGGGCTAAAGGAAGCAGACAAGTCCTCTGTTACAGTTAGACATGGCATTGAATTCAATACTGAAGGAATCGTTTCCTTAAATTTGGCTACAGCACTATCAGATAAACATCTGCTGTAGAAGTTTCTACACAAAGGCTTATAGTCCAATAGTATGAACTCAAAGGTTATTAAAAAATGGTCAGATAGAAGAGGATTCTTTGGAAAGACTATTAGATTATCAATTTCAACGCCATATGAAAGAACAAGATCAAGAGTGTGGTTCAGACAATGAGTCGGTTTATTTACACTCTGACAGAAGCTGATTGAGTCTAATAGAGAGATAAACGCAGTACTAAGACTATCATTGTGGTTGTCCACATGAATGTTAAAATCACCTACAATAATTACTTTATCTGTTTTAAGGATCAAGCCTGATGCAAATTCTGCAAATTCAGATAAAAATTCAGAATAAGGACCTGGAGCTCGATATACTGTAACAAATAGTCAAGATCAACACTGTCATTAAAAGCTTACTTTATGACTTGCATATATCATTTTGACTTGTCTTTGTGTATGAAATATGCTGTATAAATAAAACTTAGCCTTGGAGAGAGATCAACAGGTCCTGGTCAAAGAACTTGAGTATGGATTCAGTAAAGGCAGGAGTCTGACCATACGGAGCTGAGGCTGGTTTTATCTGTACTGAGCTGTTGGAAATTATTCAAATTACAAATCTGGATGGATTCAAGTAGTAATGTATTTGTTTGAAAAGACTGATGTTTAAAATAGAAAGATGTAACATTAAATAATGACAGAGATTAAAAAAAAAACATTAAATCAATAGTTTTACTTTAGATAATTCTGTTTCTAATAAGAGTCTAATAAATAGAGAGGTCACTAACGTTTGTGACCTATTGTGCTGCATGCACATATTCCACTGAAAGAAACCAATGATGGACAACCTAAAACTGAATTAAATACTTTTTTTAATATTACAGCAATCCATTCAACTTTTGTCGTCCCAGTTTATTATGACTGAAAAGCAAGCGGACACTTTGAAATCACACATTTGCACAGTATTGACCATTCAGTTTGTGTTTTTAGTCCCTTGGCCAAGAGGGGGTCAATCCTCTTGAATGAATTCAGAATGAAATAAACAAATAAATGAGTTATCTCTTAATGTGTGACTTCAAATGAAGTCATACAGTATCAAATTCATACACACTAATTCAACACTAGATTCCGTATGATCCCTCATCCACCTAATGCAAGTAAATGGGAGTAGAAAGGGTGCAGATATGAGAGCAGCACCCTCAAACCAATAAAACAACAGGATCTGCCTGAACTTCACACAAAGGAGACTGTCTCTGTTTTGTTTTTTTATCCAGTCAATAACTTTAGCAGCTGGGTTTCTTCAACTAAAAAATAAAATAGGTTTTAAAATTGGATTCAATATTTGTCTTATCAGTACAAGGGGATGACTTCATTCAGCTTCTTGCCGTTTACATAATTTTTGTTAAGTTTGTCAAGTGCATTTTGTTCATTGTTTTCAGCACAACAAACAAACTCCTGTTTTGTTCCATTGGATTTGGTGGCAAAGCAGTTAAGAGAGGAATATCTGAGGCCTGTGAGGATATGTGAATGTTGTGAGTTGGGAAAAATACTGATGTGGCTGTTGCGCATACAGAAGCTCATTCCTTGTTCCAGACACTGTAAATCATAGTGACATACCTACAGTTGGCGGTGTAGGGGTTGAAACACAGTGGAAATGCTGACTTTCCTGCAGTTTTGTACTCAGTATGTTTACACTGTCCTGTCATGAGCACACCATGGCTTTAAACACATGGACTTGTTTTTCAGTCAGTGGTCAGTCTGCCAGATGAAATCTCTTTTAGATGAAACATATTATAGTAAGTTTCCAGTCAGTGTAACTTTTCTGTCTAATAAGAGTGCAAGACGTATTGACATCACCAAGGCTGCAGCACTTTAAGATTCCATTAAAACAGCCTCAGTTTGTTAACACAGTTCTAGAAAATCAGTTAGTGGAGAATTTTATAAATTGCATTGTCAGCAATGTACATCAAATCTCAAAATGTTTCAAAAATTTTGTGGGTTAAAAAGGACTTTACTGCAGGCCCTCACACAGTTTAGAGATTTAACCGTTATTGTAAAGTTGACTTCAGACTGGTTAAAGATTTCATACCGGATTGTGGGCAAAACTTTTTTATGCATTCTTGGATCAGAAATGTGCTCAACTTTTTATCTCAATTCCAGTGCCCCAACCCAAGCTGCTCAGTACTGATCGAATACCACACATATATAAAAAATATCTGTATACATCATGTGTGGAACTCATTGTGTTATGTTTTATGCATGGTACAGCGACGTAAGGTGATCATGATAAGGGATTGCTTTGGTTAGTGGCACACTATGTGACAGTGAAAACAAAATTTCATGGTAACATCAAACATCGGTGTTGATGGTAAGGAATATTCCGGCATGCTATTGACTGAGAAAGCAGATGTGCTGTCCTATCTCAACGTCATCCAGAGACTCACAAGCTTCACCCCTGTGCTTTCTTCTCCAAGCGACTCTCAGCAGCAGTGCAAAATTATGATGTTGGTAATCGTGAACTGCTGGCTATTGTGTTAGCGTTACAGGAGTGGAGACATTGGCTGGAAGGATCCACACAGTCATTTCTCATCTGGACTGATCACAAAAATCTGGCTTATCTTCACTCCTGCTAAATTTCACACTCTCATATCGTACCTGGAAGTCGCAATGTCAAACTAGATTCTCTCTCTCACCAGTCCTCCTCAGATTCATCCTCATCTGAGTCAGTGCCTGTCCTGCCCTCTTCTTGTTTTGTGGGAGCTGCTCAGTGGGAGATCGAGTCTGTGGTCAGAGCAGCTCAACAGACCCAGCCTGATCCTGGTGGTGGCCCGGCTGATCGCCTGTTTGTCCCTGGAACTGTTCGCTCCCAAGTGTTACATTGGGGACATGCCTCAACCCTCACTTGCCATCCTGGCTTTCACCGTACCCTTCAGTTCTTCCAACAGCGCTTCTGGTGGCCGGGCATGACACGGGATACTAGGGAGTTCGTGGCAGCCTGCTCTGTCTGTGCCCGAGCATCTCATCGCCCCCCAGCAGGTCTATTACATCCACTTCCCATCCCCAGCCATCCGTGGTCACACGTAGCTGTGGACTTCATCACTGGCTTACCACCATCTAGAGGTAACACCATCATCCTCACTATAGTTGACCCGTTCTCCAAGTCTGTTCATTTTGTCCCTCTCCCTAGATTACTCTCTGCTCTCGAGACTGCAGACCTCCTTGTTTCACACATATTTAGGATTCATGGTATCCCAGTGGACATAGTTTTTTTTTCCGAGGTCCACAATTCACTTTTTAAGTGTGGCGGGCCTTTTGCAGAGCTATTGATACAACTTCCAGCTTAACATCCGGTTACCACCATCAATCCAACAGCCAGACAGAGCGGGCCAATCAGAACTTGCAAGCAGCTCTCCGGTGTGTCTCAGCCAGGCATCCCTGTTAATGGAGCATCCAGCTGCCTTGGATAGAATATGCCCACAACTCCCTCGTCAGCTCGGCCACAGGTATGTCTCTATTCATGGCAGCAAATGGTTTTCAACCTCCTCTATTCCCCACCCAGAAGCGTGAGTCCGCAGTGCCTTTAGTCCGTGCACACCTTCGCAGAGTTCAAGAAGTGTGCAAAGCCACCCGAGCAGCACTCGCTCGTTCTACCCGGCGCAACCAGCTACTAGCAGATAAACATCATGTGTGGTTGTCCACACGGGATCTCCCCCTGCAGTTGGAGTCACGGAAGCTCGTCCCTCGCTATGTTGGCCCGTTTGAGGTTGAGAGGGTAATTAATCCATCTGCTGTGAGACTAAAATTGCCTGACTCTATGCATGTCCATCCAACTTTCCATGTGTCTCTGTTAAAGCCTGTGTCCTGAGTATTTACCTATATTCTCTGTCTACAGACTCCAGCTCTTCGCCCTCCTTGCCATCTGGCTACTGCACCCATCGGCCCCAGCCTAAACCCCTCCATGCCTTCTACCTCTCACGTTCCCGGCTCTATCTCCCCCCCATGAGCTTTCCTGCCTCTGCTGCCTTCCTGGCGTTGATGACGGCTTCCCACCATTTTTCCCTTTGTCTAATAAACGGCTGTTTATTTAACGACTCAGCTCCTCTGCATTTTTGGGTCCAATACCACCACCACATCACAGCAGAGTTCTTTTGTTTACGGAGAATAAAAAAGTATGGTAGAAGTAGTAGGTTCAGTATTAGTTTAATAATCTTTTTTTACTCACCTCCACACACCCGCTAGTCCTGTCAACCAGTGATATGACTATGATTACCCACATTCAGGAAGTTGCACAAATCAGTCTGGTGCCTGACAGCTAGTAAGGAGCAGGGAGAAGTTAGACCTGTCCAGGCATTTGCACTGTATCACAGATTTGCATGTGTCCCTGTAAATCTGACAAATTGTCTCCATTCACCAGTCTCAGAAACTGTTGAGGATCTGACAGCCAAACATCCCTGGAGGCTAGACAGCTGTTTAATAATCCCTCCCCATGGTAATCCTGAGTAAGCCTGGTGTTCATTTTCTTCTTAAGAAAAGCTTTGGGGGTTTACATATTTTTGTTTGTGATAAAAACTGTGAACTGTACTGTGTTTGGAGATACTTCCTTGTTTTGAGTTGCGTAACCTGGGAATCGTGGAAATACATGGATTGTTTTTGTTACTTTATACTATGCCATCAGTTATATGAATGTGTGTATGAATGAGATGTGTAGTCAAAAAGTACCTTGAGTGGTTGGAAGACTGTATAAGGCGCTATATTATAAGTACAGTCTATTTACCATTACAACATTATCCCAACAACGCCTTAGCCTCTGTGAGTGCCATCCTAACTTATAGCATTTTTGGCCAAAACAGAGAATAAGGTGACAAAAATACTCACGGTCATTTGCCCTCTCTGCCCTGCTCTTTTATAGTTTATCTCTGCAATCCCAAGGAGCACACCTCTGTTAAAGTAGTGTAAAACTTCCATGCATAGTAATGTACACACAGACGTTTAGGGTTGCTGTCAGCGACAAAAAACTATGCTGAAATTGATTGCAGCAGAATGATTCAGTATATGTTTTCATCAGAGGGCAAAGCCAACACCAATCGTTGTTTTATCTCGGCAGCTCAGGTTCTGGATGGTCTCGGCTGGCCATATCCTCTTTCACAGATGATTTTGCTGCAGCTTCTGCCTCCCTCTGCTGCATTCCTTCCAGCAGTCCAGCAGAATAATCAAGTCAGCCGAAACATTGTAAAATGTATCCTATCTTCTGCACTTGAATTCTGGTACACCATTTTTGCTGCTGGAAACGTAACCACTTGACAAGCAAGGAGAACAAGCTTTGTTTTTGAGTGGTAACACGCCCCCTGGCTACCCAGCGGTGAAGCCTAGAAATCTAAGTTGAAATGGCCTACAGTTTTTCCTTAACACCAAGTACTACACACATGAAATGACAGCGAAAGAAATGGATTGCTTTTTTGACTACATTTACCATCAACATTATTGAACATCCACAAAAAATGGCAAAAATTACACTGCTTTGGGGACAGTATTGACCCTGATCCTAATTTGGCCGATCAGACTAGTGCATCCTTGGTGGAAGGAAGTTTGTTAATCATACTCATCATCATAGACTCTTGGTTTGGATTTTTCAAGTTTGTCTTGGTCTGTTCCCCGTCCACCTACATTATTTAAAGATAAAACAAACAGAAGAGGAGTTCATCATAAAAAACGTAATAAAAATTAAATCAACATCTCCAACAGTCCAAAATAAGAGAATTAAATGTGGACTCCTGAATATCAGGTCTTTGTCATCTAAAGCTGTCTTAGTCAATGAATTAATATCTGATTATGATATTGATTTGTTCTGTCTCACTGAAACCTGGCTGCAGGAGGATGAATATGTTAGCTTAAATGAATCCACTCCTCCAAGTCATTGTAATACTGTAGAACTTTCCAGTAGCTGTTACTGTATTGTTGTGTGTAGTGTGTGTTGTGGTTTTCATGATCTCCAGGTTGTGTATGTGGAGCATGTGCAGTTTACTGCAGGGCGAAGTTGCTCGGTTTATTTTTCGTTATCATTTATCGTCAGGACTAGTACGCCTTGTCGGTGAGTTATACTAAAGATACAAGAACCAGTATTATATGAACATCTGTATAATTTTGTTGGTTAATTTTGGGTTTGGGTTTGTGTTTCCATTACAGGCTTACAACCTAGTTAAATCCTAGTTAAAACAGTTGGAAACCACCGGTGATAGTGCTAGCACACCTATAGCACGCAGGCTGTCTAGTGGAGGATTTTACCGTGTGTGTGAAATGAACAAAAGGAAAACTCGAGTTGTGTCCGCCGTACTTTCCTGGCAACCCTTCCAGAGGGGAGTTCAGTAAGCTAGAAAGCTGAGAAAAATCTGGACAAATACTCATATTCTTAGTAAGTACTTGTCAAGGTGGTGGAGTTTGAGCCATATTTGACTCAAGTCTATTAATAAATCCTAAACCTAAACTAAATTATATTTCATCTGAAAGTCTTGTTCTTAGCCTCACTCACCCAACCTTAAAAACATTGCAGCCAATTTTATTTGTTACAGTATATCGAGCTCGAGGTCCTTATTCTGAATTTTTATCTGAATTTGCAGAATTTGCATCAGGCTTGATCCTTAAAACAGTAATTAGTAAAGTAATTAAAGTAATTATTGTAGGTGATTTTAACATCCATGTGGACAACCACAATGATAGTCTAAGTACTGCGTTTATCTCTTTATTAGATTCAATCAGCTTCTGTCAGAGTGTAAATAAACTGACTCATTGTCTAAACCACACTCTTGATTTTGTTCTTTCATATGGCATTGAAATTGATCATCTAATCGTCTTTCCACAGAATCCTCTTCTGTCTGACCATTTTTTAATTACCTTTGAGTTCATACCACCGGACTATAAGCCTTTGTGGAGAAACTCCTACAGCAAATGTTTATCTGATAGTGCTGTAGCCAAATTTAAGGAAGTATTTCCTTCAGCATTGAATTTAATGCCATGTCTAACTGTAACAGAGGACTTGTCTGCTTCCTTTAGCCCCTCACAAATAGATCATCTTGTTGATAGTTGTGACAGAGCAGCGCCGTCACTGACTGCGACCACACACACAAACACAACAACACATCTAATTAAACCTCTTCTTAAAAAGCCCACTCTAGACCCAGAGGTTTTAGCCAACTATAGACCGATATCAAACCTTCCCTTTGTGTCTAAGATACTTGAGAAAGCTGTAGCTAATCAACTGTGTGACTTTCTCCATAACAATAGTCTATTTGAGGATTTTCAGTCAGGATTTAGAGTGCATCATAGCACAGAGACCGCATTAGTCAAGGTTACAAATGACCTCCTAATGGCATCAGACAAAGGACTAATCTCTGTACTTGTCCTGTAAGATATTAGTGCTGCATTTGACACCATTGACCATCAAATTCTTTTACAGAGAATGGAACATCAAATTGGCATCAAAGGAACCGCCCTAAGCTGGTTTAAATTGTATTTTTTAGATCGATCTCAGTTTGTTCACGTCAATGATGAATCCTCCATGCATACCAAAGTTTGTCATGGAGTCCCACAAGGTTCTGTACTAGGACCACTTTTATTTATATGCTTCCTTTAGGGAACATTATTAGGAATCACTCTATCAATTTTTCATTGTTATGCTGACGACACCCAATTATATGTATCGATCAAGCCTGATGCAACCAATCAGTTAACTAAACTCCAAGCATTCCTTAAGGATATAAAAAATTGGATGACCGATAATTTTCTAATGTTAAATTCAGACAAAACTGAAGTTCTTGTAATTGGACCCAAGCACCTCAGAAACTCTCTTTCTAGAGACTTAGTTACTTTAGACGGTATCACCCTGGCCTCCAGCTCCACTGTAAAGAATCTTGGAGTTGTTTTTGATCAGGATCTGTCCTTTAATGTCCACATAAAACAAATTTTGAGGACTGCATTCTTCCACTTACGTAACATCGCTAAAATCAGACGCACTGTTTCTCAAGCAGATGCAGAAAAACTAGTCCACGCATTTGTTACTTCTAGGCTGGACTATTGTAACTCTTTGTTATCAGGCTGCTCTAATAAATCTCTTAGGACTTTACAGTTAATTCAGAATGCTGCTGCACGTGTTCTGACAGGAACCAAGATCAGAGATCACATCTCTCCCATTTTGGCTTCCTTGCATTGGCTCCCTGTTAAATCTAGAATAGAATTTAAAATTATCCTCCTTACTTACATAGCTCTTCATGTCAGGCACCATCATATCTAAAAGAGCTCATAGTACCTTACTATCCCTCTAGAACACTGCGCTCTCAGGACGCTGGGTTCCTTGTGGTTCCTATAGTCTCCAAAAGTAGATTGGGAGCCAGAGCTTTCGGCTATCAGGCTCCTCTTCTGTAGAACAAACTACCAATCTGGGTTCGGGAGGCAGACACGGTCAACACTTTTAAGAGTAGACTTAAAACTTTCCTTTTTGATAAAGTTTATAGTTAGGGCTGGCTCAGGCCATCTCTTAGTTATGCTGCTATAGGATTAGACTACCGGGGGACTCCCCAGGGTTATGCCTAGCCAGGCACGGTATTGGTTAAAGATGTAGTCAAATCTCCCTTACCGAAAACCCTCCCTCCTACTCTGTCTCTCTCTCTCTGTCTCTCTCTCTCTCTCTCTCTGTCTCTCTCGCTCTGTCTCTCTCTCTCTGTGTCTGTCTGTCTGTCTCTCTCTCTCTCTCTCTCTCTCTCTCTCTCTCTCTCTGTGGACATGTCTCATTAATGCATGTTACTGACCAAACTTCCCCGGAGTTTCTGTGCTCTGTTGTCCAGCAGGTTTTCATGGATCGTGGCTGCTGCTGTGATCCTGCACGACGCCCACTACACATATTACTACTGTCATTATTACTACCATATCTGTTACTGTAATCATTTTTATCATTCATACTGTGGTCACTCTATCATTCATTGTCATTCTGTCAGTCATTGTAACTGTACAAAATGTTTATGTTGATTGTCCTGTACACGTGACATCCATTGCACGTCTGTCCGTCCTGGGAGAGGGATCCCTCCTCTGTGGCTTTTCCTGAGGTTTCTTGTTAAAAGGTTTTTTGTGGGCAAGTTTTTCCTCACTCGAACCGAGGATCTAAGGACAGAGGGTGTCATTCCCTGTACAGATTGTAAAGCCCTTCGAGGCAAATGTACTTTGTGACTTTGGGCTATACAAATAAAATTGAATTGAATTGAATTGAATTGAATCTTCCCCATTACCTTCTGCTCTGCGCTAAACAGAACATAACAAAATACATCCCTCTTCCCCTCATCGGACAATAGCACAGCCATAGCACTTGGCAGCGCTAATTCAATGTATTCATACACACGCAGATGATAACTTACGGGGTGTGTGGAAATATGCCCGCCACCACTTACCTGTCCTGAGAAACAGGGTGTTCGCATCACCGTCATTATATAGGAGGATGGCGCGCGTAATTGGACACCATGTGATACGGCGAACTATGTGTTTTTAATAATGTCGATTTTATCTGAGTACCAGACAGTCTTCTATGGAAGATAAACAGTGAACATACTGATATAATTTTTATACAATTGTTGTCATGATCACTGCATATGAGATGGCTGTCATAATGGGGAAAAGATGTTGATGTTGTTTTTAGAAAGGTAGTAGTCCGAGTGGGAGGGGCTACCACTATAAAAGTAGCTGCCTGGGCCCTAATCAGGGAGTGTGTGGTTGGTTGCAAAGGAGGTTTGTTGTTTGAGAGCTGAGTTATTGAAGAACCCTTGTTTGTTTTTCCTTTCTTTAGATTTTTTGGTTTCTGAACTTGTATTAGAGCATTTTTGGTTCATTCACTTTAATTTTTTTTGGTTTGTAAATACTGGCACTGTTTGCACCTGGTGAGGTGGAGAATAAACACCCAAAACATCATCTTCCGACTAAGCCTGGATTTTTGGAACAAAAGACGAGGTTAGAAGAACCCCACAACAATAGTACTACAGGCTCATAACGGACAACTCTAGACTCTATTGCACCTCTGAAAAAGAAGATAATTAAACAAAGAAGGCTAGCACCATGGTATAGCCAGCAGACTCGTGAATTAAAGCAAGAGGCACGTAAATCTGAACGCAAATGGCGTGCCACTAAACTAGAAAAGTATGTCATCTAGTCTGGCAAGATGATCTCAAAACATACAGGAAGGCTCTCCGTAATGCTAGAGCAGCCTACTACTTTTCATTAATTGAGGAGAATAAGAACAACCCCAGGTTTCTCTTCAGCACTGTAACCAGGCTAACAGAGAATCACAGCTCTACTGAACCATCCATTCCTTTAGGTCTAAGTAGCAATGACTTCATGAGGTTCTTTAATGATAAGATTATAACTATTAGAGACAAAATCCATCACCTCTTGCCCTCAACAGGCATTGATCTGCATTCTGATACAGAGAGTTTGGAAACAGCGCTAAAACCTGATATGTATTTAGACAGTTTTTCTCCCATCAACCTTCATCAAATAACTTTAATCATTTCCGCAGCTAAGCCTTCAACCTGTCTCTTAGACCCCATCCCAACCAGGCTGCTCAAGGATGTTTTACCTCTAGTTAGCCATTCTTTATTCGATACGATTAATCTGTCTTTATTATCCAACCCGTTCTCATTCCCAACGCGTAAAATACCGACGATTTGTCACGCCCCTTGACGTCTGATACCGAGGTAAAAGGTACCCTTCCGCGTCTGTATGAAATACTCTGGGTTGTCCATTGACTCCAGTATAATCCGTTTGCGCTGGTAAGAGACGCTCAGAGCAGAGCTCCAGCCGTCCATTCACTCCAATAATAACCCGACCACAGCGATATATGACGCTGCAAGCTACAATCTGATTGGACAACCAAGGACCCTCTGCCCGGAACTGTTTTTCTCGTGTTGTTAAAGATTTCTTTTAATAATATCATCAACGTTTCTCAGCACAAACACGCCAAAGTGTCACTGATGATTCAACAATAAAATAGCTTCATTTTGTGGCCCTCAGTATTTTTTTTTTCTCCTTCTAGCCTGAGAAATAAACTTTTATTCATAAGTTTTGGAAAGCGGAAAGGCCTACACTACCCAGAATGCTTGACCACTGACGATTTGCGAGCTACAATCTGATTGGACAACCGAGGACCCTCTGCCCGGAAGTGTTTTTCTCGTGTTGTTAAAGATTTCTTTTAATAATATCATCAACGTTTTTCAGCACAAACACTGTGTGTGTGTCTGTCTCTCTCTCTATCTTTGTGTTTGTGTTTGTGAGAGACAAGGATAAAATGGCCGGCATTAAAAATGTAGTCTTGATAGTCTGATATCATACACAGACTTCAATAAAGTTAGTCAAAGGCATGCTTGAGGTTGCCAAGCAACCTGGGTGAGCTGCAGGTCTCATTAATTAGACACAGGTGCTCCATGCAGCCTGTCTGTCCCACTGAAATGCACAGTATATGTCTGAATGATCCTGAAGAGGGCCAAAAAAAACCTATAAGGTATGCCTCAAATCAAAATCTGAAAAAAAAGAATAAAAGTGTAATAGTACAAGATCCTGTTAATCCTGCACCAGTGCATGTTAGCATTACCAAGTTAGCAATTATAATGTATTTCATTCTTAGTGGCTAACAATAATGGTGGCGCCACTAACAGGCAGAACTAACAGGCATATATTAGTGGCTAACAGTAATGACGCGACACATGAAGGTTTTCTGAATAAAGAGCACTAACATGTACATACATACATATATATATATATATACATATATGTGTGTGTGTGTGTGTGTTACTGTCTGTGTGTGTGTTACTGTCTGTGTGTGTGTTACTGTCTGTGTGTGTGTGTGTGTGTGTGTATGTGTGTGTGTGTGTGTGCGCACATTTAACACAGACAAGTTCAAGCTGTCGCTCGGCTTGTCTGCTGACCCCTCCCCCCCTCCTCCTAAAGCAGGGTGAGGTTGCCAAGCAACCTGGGTGAGCTGCAGGTCTCATTAATTAGACACAGGTGCTCCATGCAGCCTGTCTGTCTCACTGAAATGCACAGTATATGTCTGAATGATCCCCCTCAAAGAGGGCCAAAAAAACCCTATATGGTATGCCTCAAACCAAAATCTGAAATGACCAGAAGAATGCTCATCGTGTGTATAATGTCTGTGCCAAGTTTCAGGCGAAAATTGTATAAACTTTGGCCTCGAGAGTCAGAGCAAGCACAGCTTGCGCCCTGCTCCTTCCGGTAAATTCTCTGCTTCAACAACCATGGGAGTGAATGAGGCTGTGGATGGGAGTAGTCGGTCAATCAACGTGTAGGGACCCAAAACTATACAAGCGACAGCTACAACAGTGGTATCAGTGCTAATACCTCGAATTTTCCTACGTTTCTATGTATACATCGTGTCTGTAGTGGGGCATTTGAGGGCACGGTGGTGAAATACGTTTTATTTTTTTAGTGATTTTTCTCCCTGCTTCTCACTCTAGCTGATGATGTCATCACTCTAGGAAACCACATACACACCCATTATAAACCCAGAAATTTGACTAAAACCTGCTGAACTTTGAGCCTTGATAGTTTAAAAACGGTAAAAGATTTTGAAAAAAGTTAAATACGAGTTTAATAGTTGAAGAGTTTGTGTAGAATTTGAAATTTGAATGAAGTCTGTAGTAGTAGTACACGTTGTAGAAATTGTAGAATGTTTGTAGAAGTTTTGTAGAATGATTTGAAGTTTGTGTAATGCATTTTAAATAGGAAATTATTTGCAGAAAAAGTTGAATAATTTGTAGAATATTAATAGTAGAATTGAGTAAAATAATAGTACAATATCTGTGTGTGTGTGTGTGTGTGTGTTACTGTGTGTGTGTGTGTGTGTGTGTGTGCACATTTTACACAGACAAGTTCAAATGAAGTGCCAAGAACTACAAAAATGGCTGTCGCTCGGCTTGTCTGCTGACCCCTCCCCCCTCCTCCTCAAGCAGGGTGAGGTTGCCAAGCAATCTGGGTGAGCTGCAGGTCTCATTAATTAGACACAGGTGTTCCATGCAGCATGTATGTCTCACTGAAATGCACAGTATATGTCTGAATGATCCCCCTCAAAGAGGGCCAAAAAAACCCTCAAGGTATGCCTCGAAACCAAAATCTAAATGACCAGAGGAATGCTCATCGTGTGTATAATGTCTGTGCCAAGTTTCAGGTGAAAATTGTATAAACTTTGGCCTCGAGAGTCAGAGCAAGCACAGGTGCGCCCTGCTCCTTCCGGTAAATTCTCTGCTTCAAAAACCATGGGAGTGAATGAGGCTGTGGATGGGAGTAGTCGATCAATCAACGTGTAGGGAACCAAAACTATACGAGCGACAGCTACAACAGTGGTATCAGTGCGATTACCTCGAATTTTCCTACGTTTTATGTATACATCGTGTCTGTAGTGGAGCATTTGAGCCCACGGTAGTGAAATACGTTTTATTTTTTCACAGATTTTTCTCCCTGCTCCTCACTCTAGCTGATGATGTCATCACTCACCCATTATAAACCCAGAAAATTTGACTAAAACCTGCTGAACTTTGAGCCTTGATAGTTTAAAAACGGTAAAAGATTTTGAAAAAAGTTAAATACGAGTTTAATAGTTGAAGAGTTTGTGTAGAATTTGAAATTTGAATGAAGTCTGTAGTAGTAGTACAAGTTGTTGAAATTGTAGAATGTTTGTAGAAGTTTTGTAGAATGATTTGAAGTTTGTGTAATGCATTTTAAATAGGAAATTATTTGCAGAAAAAGTTGAATAATTTGTAGAACATTAATAGTAGAATGTAGAAAAGTAATAGCAGCTGTGGCATGAATGAGCTGAATCTAGTGGTATAATTTTTATTTTTGTGGGACAAAATTTGTAGGAGTATTTAGAGGCCAAAAAACGTATGGAAGAAGAAAAATAATAATAATAAAGATGTAGGATAACAATAGTGTGGGAGCCCTTCAGGCACCCACACCAACTAGAAAACTGCATTTCCTGCGGAAAGTGCGGTGTGGGTGCCCTCTGCCGCCGCCGGCCCCAGCGGCGCACCTGCTGCCCTTTTTCTGCATGTCTTTTCCCTGTCTCTTACACTCTCTCTCCCCCTCACATTCCTGTCACTATTCAGCTGTCTCTATACTATAAAGTTTAAAAGGCCATAAGAGATATATCTTAAAAATGTTGAAATTGGTTGAAAAGAGTAGAATAGTATGAAGTGATACAATGCTGTGTAACACTGTAGAAATTTAGATGAAAAGGTAGAATTGTAGAGAGTAATAGTTATAGTACAAGATCTTGGTGAACTGTGTAGTTTGACTGAACTCTGTAGTAGAAGAAGAGGTAGTTTAAATTGTAGGTCTGTATAAAGATTTGGAGTTTGTATAATGGATTTGAAATGGAAAATATTTGTAGAAAAAGTTGAATAATTTGTAGAATATTAATAGTAGAATTTAGTAAAATATTAGTGTGTGTGTGCATGCTTGTGACAGCTGTGCATGCTCAGTCCCTCTCCCTCTGACCCTCTGACACAAAAGTTTCAAATGAAGTCCTTCGAAGAGAAAATCCTGTATTAATACAACAAGCTGTGTCATCATTGCCTTCTTACTGGGCTCTTATTTTTAAGGGACTCTTATTTTGAAAAACTGTGTGTGTGCTTGTTCTGTTTGTGTGTGTGTTTGCATCTGCCTGTCTGTCTGCCTGTGTGTGGTGTGTCTGTCTCTCTATCTATGTGTTTGTGTTTGTGAGAGACAAGGATAAAATGGCCAACATTAAAAATGTAGTCTTGATAGTCTGATATCATACACAGACTTCAATAAAGTTAGTCAAAGGCATGCTTGAGGTTACCAAGCAACCAGGGTGAGCTCACCTGTCAAGGTGTGCAGCTCAGCCTGTATTGATCGTAGATCAGCAGATTTTTATTGTTTGAACACAATGATGTCGATCTGTTTACTGAGCGTCTGTTCAGTGTCTTTGTGTGTGTGTGCGTGTGTGTGTGTGTGTGTGTGCGTGCTTGTGTCTGTAGAAATGTTCTAAATGAGTTGAATCTAAAAAAAATGAGATTAAAAGTGTAATAGTACAAGATCCTGTTAAAATGTGTAGTTTGAATTAAGTCTGTAGTAAAGTAGAAGTCATTTAAATTGTAGGTCTGTATAAAGATTTGAAGTTTGTATGATCGATTTGAAATGATAAAATATTTGTAGAAAAAGTTGAATAATTTGTAGAATATTAATAGTAGAATTGAGTCAAATAATAGTACAATATCTGTGTGTGTGTGTGTGTGTGTGTGTGTGTGTGTGTGTGTGTGTGTGTGTGTGTGTGCGCACATTTTACACAGACAAGTTCAAATGAAGTGCCAAGAACTACAAAAATGGCTGTCGCTCGGCTTGTCTGCTGACCCCTCCCCCCTCCTCCTCAAGCAGGGTGAGGTTGCCAAGCAACCTGGGTGAGCTGCAGGTCTCATTAATTAGACACAGGTGTTCAATGCAGCATGTATGTCTCACTGAAATGCACAGTATATGTCTGAATGATCCCCCTCAAAGAGGGCCAAAAAAACCCTCAAGGTGTGCCTCGAAACCAAAATCAAAATGACTAGAAGAATGCTCATCGTGTGTATAATGTCTGTGCCAAGTTTCAGGTGAAAATTGTATAAACTTTGGCCTCGAGAGTCAGAGCAAGCACAGGTGCGCCCTGCTCCTTCCGGTAAATTCTCTGCTTCAAAAACCATGGGAGTGAATGAGGCTGTGGATGGGAGTAGTCGATCAATCAACGTGTAGGGACCCAAAACTATACGAGCGACAGCTACAACAGTGGTATCAGTGCGATTACCTCGAATTTTCCTACGTTTTATGTATACTTGGTGTCTGTAGTGGAGCATTTGAGCCCACGGTAGTGAAATACGTTTTATTTTTTCACAGATTTTTCTCCCTGCTCCTCACTCTAGCTGATGATGTCATCACTCTAGGAAACCACATACACACCCATTATAAACCCAGAAATTTGACAAAAACCTGCTGAACTTTGAGCCTTGATAGTTTAAAAAACGGTAAAAGATTTTGAAAAAAGTTAAATACGAGTTTAATGGTTGAAGAGTTTGTGTAGAATTTGAAATTTGAATGAAGTCTGTAGTAGTAGTAGTACAAGTTGTTGAAATTGTAGAATGTTTGTAGAAGTTTTGTAGAATGATTTGAAGTTTGTGTAATGCATTTTAAATAGGAAATTATTTGCAGAAAAAGTTGAATAATTTGTAGAATATTAATAGTAGAATGTAGAAAATTAATAGCAGCTGTGGCATGAATGAGCTGAATCTAGTGGTATAATTTTTATTTTTGTAGGACAAAATTTGTAGGAGTAGTTAGAGGCCAAAAAACGTACGGAAGAAGAAAAATAACTAGAAAACTGCATTTCCTGCGGAAAGTGCGGTGTGGGTGCCCTCTGCCGCCGCCGGCCCCAGCGGCGCACCTGCTGCCCTTTTTCTGCATGTCTTTTCCCTGTCTCTTACACTCTCTCTCCCCCTCACATTCCTGTCACTATTCAGCTGTCTCTATACTATAAAGTTTAAAAAGGCCATAAGAGATATATCTTAAAAATGTTGAAATTGGTTGAAAAGAGTAGAATAGTATGAAGTGATACAATGTTGTGTAACACTAGAAATTTAGATGAAAAGGTAGAATTGTAGAGAGTAATAGTTATAGTACAAGATCTTGGTGAACTGTGTAGTTTGACTGAACTCTGTAGTAGAAGAAGAGGTAGTTTAAATTGTAGGTCTGTATAAAGATTTGAAGTTTGTATAATGGATTTGAAATGGAAAATATTTGTAGAAAAAGTTGAATAATTTGTAGAATATAAATAGTAGAATTTAGTAAAATAATAGTGTGTGTGTGCATGCTTGTGACAGCTGTGCATGCTCAGTCCCTCTCCCTCTGACCCTCTGACACAAAAGTTTCAAATGAAGTCCCTCGAAGAGAAAATCCTGTATTAATACAACAAGCTGTGTCATCATTGCCTTCTTACTGGGCTCTTATTTTTAAGGGACTCTTATTTTGAAAAACTGTGTGTGTGCTTGTTCTGTTTGTGTGTGTGTGTGCATCTGCCTGCCTGTCTGCCTGTGTGTGGTGTGTCTGTCTCTCTATCTATGTGTTTGTGTTTGTGAGAGACAAGGATAAAATGGCCAACATTAAAAATGTAGTCTTGATAGTCTGATATCATACACAGACTTCAATAAAGTTAGTCAAAGGCATGCTTGAGGTTACCAAGCAACCAGGGTGAGCTCACCTGTCCAGGTGTGCAGCTCAGCCTGTATTGATCGTAGATCAGCAGATTTTTATTGTTTGAACACAATGATGTCGATCTGTTTACTGAGCGTCTGTTCAGTGTCTGTGTGTGTGTGTGCGTGTGTCTGTGTGTGTGTCTGTCTGTGTGTGTGTGTGTGTGTGTGTGTGTGTGTGTGTGCATGCTTGTGTCTGTAGAAATGTTCTAAATGAGTTGAATCTAAAAAAAATAAGATTAAAAGTGTAATAGTACAAGATCCTGTTAAAATGTGTAGTTTGAATTAAGTCTGTAGTAAAATAGAAGTCATTTAAATTGTAGGTCTGTATAAAGATTTGAAGTTTGTATGATGGATTTGAAATGGTAAAATATTTGTAGAAAAAGTTGAATAATTTGTAGAATATTAATAGTAGAATTGAGTAAAATAATAGTACAATATCTGTGTGTGTGTGTGTGTGTGTGTTACTGTGTGTGTGTGTGTGTGTGTGTGTGTGTGTGTGCGCACATTTTACACAGACAAGTTCAAATGAAGTGCCAAGAACTACAAAAATGGCTGTCGCTCGGCTTGTCTGCTGACCCCTCCCCCCTCCTCCTCAAGCAGGGTGAGGTTGCCAAGCAACCTGGGTGAGCTGCAGGTCTCATTAATTAGACACAGGTGTTCCATGCAGCATGTATGTCTCACTGAAATGCACAGTATATGTCTGAATGATCCCCGTCAAAGAGGGCCAAAAAAACCCTCAAGGTATGCCTCGAAACCAAAATCTGAAATGACCAGAAGAATGCTCATCGTGTGTATAATGTCTGTGCCAAGTTTCAAGTGAAAATTGTATAAACTTTGGCCTCGAGAGTCAGAGCAAGCACAGGTGCGCCCTGCTCCTTCCGGTAAATTCTCTGCTTCAAAAACCATGGGAGTGAATGAGGCTGTGGATGGGAGTAGTCGATCAATCAACGTGTAGGGACCCAAAACTATACGAGCGACAGCTACAACAGTGGTATCAGTGCGATTACCTCGAATTTTCCTACGTTTTATGTATACATCGTGTCTGTAGTGGGGCATTTGAGCTCACGGTAGTGAAATACGTTTTATTTTTTCAGTGATTTTTCTCCCTGCTCCTCACTCTAGCTGATGATGTCATCACTCTAGGAAACCACATACACACCCATTATAAACCCAGAAATTTGACTAAAACCTGCTGAACTTTGAGCCTTGATAGTTTTAAAACGGTAAAAGATTTTGAAAAAATTTAAATACGAGTTTAATAGTTGAAGAGTTTGTGTAGAATTTGAAATTTGAATGAAGTCTGTAGTAGTATTACAAGTTGTTGAAATTGTAGAATGTTTGTAGAAGTTTTGTAGAATGATTTGAAGTTTGTGTAATGCATTTTAAATAGGAAATTATTTACAGAAAAAGTTGAATAATTTGTAGAATATTAATAGTAGAATGTAGAAAAGTAAGAGCAGCTGTGGCATGAATGAGCTGAATCTAGTGGTATAATTTTTATTTTTGTGGGACAAAATTTGTAGGAGTAGTTAGAGGCCAAAAAACGTACGGAAGAAGAAAAATAATAATAAAGATGTAGGATAACAATAGTGTGGGAGCCCTTCAGGCACCCACACCAATAATAACTAGAAAATTTCTAAAGAAATTTTGAGTGTGCCTGACTCTGGCCCTGTCGCCCCCATGCATTATTACTGACACGGCTCAGCAAATTCAGTACTAGAAAAGAAATTTTGGAAGTGACGAGTGGGCTGTTGCCGGGGTTCTGTGTTTAAAAAGCACACCTCAAATAGTCATTTTTAACATGTATATTTAGACACATTTATAACAGAGACAGCTTCAACAGTGTTATCAGTGGGTGTGTGTGTGTCTGTGTTGCTGTGTGTGTGTGTGTGTGTAACCCTTCTGAAGCAGAAAAGTATTAGTAATGATAATAATAACTTTAACTAATGGCCAGAATAAGAAACAGAAGATTTAAATTCGACTACGGAGCCCAGGTGTAACCAACTGATGCACAAGAACGACACGACACTGTGGCTCTTTTTGTTAATGAGAACAATGCTCCCCTATTTTAATATGAAGCTGGGGAGAATAATAAAACACATGAAATACATACAACAGCGTTACCCGGGTAGGTATAGAGAATAACAAACAAAATAAAGGTTTTCGCAGCTGCGTGTGGTTTTTCTTATTGTTCTGTTCACTTCAATATATGTGCACCCTTTAGGTGTCAGTCCAGCCACACGGTTGTGTGGGTGTGTGTATGTGTAAAAGTGAGCAAAAGGATTCAATTCACGGTGTACGTCTAAGATCCTCCAGGGTCCGGCTCGCCATCAACGTCTCTCTCTGGCTCCGTCCTCCAGACAGGCTCTATCCAAATCCAAGGGTTCCTCAAAAACCTGACCTACAATAAGTAGGATCAGAACATATTTCTTCAATTTCTCAGATCTTAAATTATGAATTATTGTACATAAATCACTTTAAATTGTCTCTATATTATGTAGAGGATAAGTGCTTTAACTAACTTGTATTGCAAAATAAGATCACAATTTCTCAGTAGCAAAAGGTGAATAATTCAAAGTATATTATGATACCAGATGATTATTTTTCGAACAGTACCATCACATATATATATGCTATTAACATAGCAATTAACATATTAATTATCACAAATAACCAAAATGTAAACTCTTGTAATGTTCACAGTAAGAAACCATAACTTAATGTGCTTAAAATAAACAAATATGTTCACAGTCACACACATGGCACACCATAACTCAAGTAAAAGCTAGACAAAATTGTTACATCAGAGCTTGGTGTGACTGGCAGTGCTGATTAGCCCCGGAGCTAGCGCTCCGATATTAGCATTGAGCTAGTACTTAGCTCACGGAGTTAGCCGTTTAGCTTGTAGAATTAGCGTTTTAGCACTTAGCATTAGCACAGCAGGACGATCTCTCACCGCTGCGATTCTCCACCCGAGCGAATCCTCCAACTGCACTCCTGCAGATCGTGGTCGTCCGGGGAGATTCCTCCTTTGGTTTTGTCCGAGTTTTTAATCACTTTTTTCCAGTTTATCCACTTTTATGTTTTCTCCGTCCTGACATTAAGACCGTGTCCAGAACATGCTTCCTCTTGCTCCTTCTAGAGCCTACGGCGAAATGTGAACCTGCGTCAGGTGGGATTACAGACTGCGTCTGCTCCTCCGACTGTATGACAGATCGGGACCACAACTCATCCCTTTCAAATTAAAGTTCCCCTAGTTTTTCTACAAGAATAACCACAAATAGTCTTTTCTTCATGAATTTGACAATCTTTTAACTCACATATTCTCTCTCTCTTTTAGATATAAAATATACCTTTTTAATACACATGTTTTTTTATCTGGGTTACATGTGTGTCTATGTTACTGTGTGTGTGTGTGTGTGTGTGTGTGTGCGCACATTTTACACAGACAAGTTCAAATGAAGTGCCAAGAACTACAAAAATGGCTGTCGCTCGGCTTGTCTGCTGACCCCTCCCCCCTCCTCCTCAAGCAGGGTGAGGTTGCCAAGCAACCTGGGTGAGCTGCAGGTCTCATTAATTAGACACAGGTGTTCCATGCAGCATGTATGTCTCACTGAAATGCACAGTATATGTCTGAATGATCCCCCTCAAAGAGGGCCAAAAAAACCCTCAAGGTATGCCTCGAAACCAAAATCTAAATGACCAGAAGAATGCTCATCGTGTGTATAATGTCTGTGCCAAGTTTCAGGTGAAAATTGTATAAACTTTGGCCTCGAGAGTCAGCGCAAGCACAGGTGCGCCCTGCTCCTTCCGGTAAATTCTCTGCTTCAAAAACCATGGGAGTGAATGAGGCTGTGGATGGGAGTAGTCGATCAATCAATGTGTAGGGACCCAAAACTATACGAGCGACAGCTACAACAGTGGTATCAGTGCGATTACCTCGAATTTTCCTACGTTTTATGTATACATCGTGTCTGTAGTGGGGCATTTGAGCTCACGGTAGTGAAATACGTTTTATTTTTTCAGTGATTTTTCTCCCTGCTCTTCACTCTAGCTGATGATGTCATCACTCTAGGAAACCACATACACACCCATTATAAACCCAGAAATTTGACTAAAACCTGCTGAACTTTGAGCCTTGATAGTTTTAAAACGGTAAAAGATTTTGAAAAAATTTAAATACGAGTTTAATAGTTGAAGAGTTTGTGTAGAATTTGAAATTTGAATGAAGTCTGTAGTAGTATTACAAGTTGTTGAAATTGTAGAATTTTTGTAGAAGTTTTGTAGAATGATTTGAAGTTTGTGTAATGCATTTTAAATAGGAAATTATTTGCAGAAAAAGTTGAATAATTTGTAGAATATTAATAGTAGAATGTAGAAAAGTAAGAGCAGCTGTGGCATGAATGAGCTGAATCTAGTGGTATAATTTGTATTTTTGTGGGACAAAATTTGTAGGAGTAGTTAGAGGCCAAAAAACATACGGAAGAAGAAAAATAATAATAAAGATGTAGGATAACAATAGTGTGGGAGCCCTTCAGGCACCCACACCAATAATAACTAGAAAATTTCTAAAGAAATTTTGAGTGTGCCTGACTCTGGCCCTGTCGCCCCCATGCATTATTACTGACACGGCTCAGCAAATTCAGTACTAGAAAAGAAATTTTGGAAGTGACGAGTGGGCTGTTGCCGGGGTTCTGTGTTTAAAAAGCACACCTCAAATAGTCATTTTTAACATGTATATTTAGACACATTTATAACAGAGACAGCTTCAACAGTGTTATCAGTGGGTGTGTGTGTGTCTGTGTTGCTGTGTGTGTGTGTGTGTGTGTGTAACCCTTCTGAAGCAGAAAAGTATTAGTAATGATAATAATAACTTTAACTAATGGCCAGAATAAGAAACAGAAGATTTAAATTCGACTACGGAGCCCAGGTGTAACCAACTGATGCACAAGAACGACACGACACTGTGGCTCTTTTTGTTAATGAGAACAATGCTCCCCTATTTTAATATGAAGCTGGGGAGAATAATAAAACACATGAAATACATACAACAGCGTTACCCGGGTAGGTATAGAGAATAACAAACAAAATAAAGGTTTTCGCAGCTGCGTGTGGTTTTTCTTATTGTTCTGTTCACTTCAATATATGTGCACCCTTTAGGTGTCAGTCCAGCCACACGGTTGTGTGGGTGTGTGTATGTGTAAAAGTGAGCAAAAGGATTCAATTCACGGTGTACGTCTAAGATCCTCCAGGGTCCGGCTCGCCATCAACGTCTCTCTCTGGCTCCGTCCTCCAGACAGGCTCTATCCAAATCCAAGGGTTCCTCAAAAACCTGACCTACAATAAGTAGGATCAGAACATATTTCTTCAATTTCTCAGATCTTAAATTATGAATTATTGTACATAAATCACTTTAAATTGTCTCTATATTATGTAGAGGATAAGTGCTTTAACTAACTTGTATTGCAAAATAAGATCACAATTTCTCAGTAGCAAAAGGTGAATAATTCAAAGTATATTATGATACCAAATGATTATTTTTCGAACAGTACCATCACATATATATATGCTATTAACATAGCAATTAACATATTAATTATCACAAATAACCAAAATGTAAACTCTTGTAATGTTCACAGTAAGAAACCATAACTTAATGTGCTTAAAATAAACAAATATGTTCACAGTCACACACATGGCACACCATAACTCAAGTAAAAGCTAGACAAAATTGTTACATCAGAGCTTGGTGTGACTGGCAGTGCTGATTAGCCCCGGAGCTAGCGCTCCGATATTAGCATTGGGCTAGTACTTAGCTCACGGAGTTAGCCGTTTAGCTTGTAGAATTAGCGTTTTAGCACTTAGCATTAGCACAGCAGGACGATCTCTCACCGCTGCGATTCTCCACCCGAGCGAATCCTCCAACTGCACTCCTGCAGATCGTGGTCGTCCGGGGAGATTCCTCCTTTGGTTTTGTCCGAGTTTTTAATCACTTTTTTCCAGTTTATCCACTTTTATGTTTTCTCCGTCCTGACATTAAGACCGTGTCCAGAACATGCTTCCTCTTGCTCCTTCTAGAGCCTACGGCGAAATGTGAACCTGCGTCAGGTGGGATTACAGACTGCGTCTGCTCCTCCGACTGTATGACAGATCGGGACCACAACTCATCCCTTTCAAATTAAAGTTCCCCTAGTTTTTCTACAAGAATAACCACAAATAGTCTTTTCTTCATGAATTTGACAATCTTTTAACTCACATATTCTCTCTCTCTTTTAGATATAAAATATACCTTTTTAATACACATGTTTTTTTATCTGGGTTACATGTGTGTCTATGTTACTGTGTGTGTGTGTGTGTGTGTGTGTGTGTCTGTGTGTGTGTGTGTGTGTTACGGTGTGTGTGTGTGTTTGTTACTGTCTGTGTATGTGTGTGTTACTGTGTGTGTGTGTGTGTGTGTGTTACTGTCTTTGTGTGTGCGTGTGTGTGTGCGCACATTTTACACAGACAAGTTCAAATGAAGTGCCAAGAACTACAAAAATGGCTGTCGCTCGGCTTGTCTGCTGACACAGGAGTTTGTATAATGGATTTGAAATGGAAAATATTTGCAGAAAAAGTTGAATAATTTGTAGAATATTAATAGTAGAATTTAGTAAAATATTAGTGTGTGTGTGCATGCTTGTGACAGCTGTGCATGCTCAGTCCCTCTCCCTCTGACCCTCTGACACAAAAGTTTCAAATGAAGTCCCTCGAAGAGAAAATCCTGTATTAATACAACAAGCTGTGTCATCATTGCCTTCTTACTGGGCTCTTATTTTTAAGGGACTCTTATTTTGAAAAACTGTGTGTGTGCTTGTTCTGTTTGTGTGTGTGTTTGCATCTGCCTGTCTGTCTGCCTGTGTGTGGTGTGTCTGTCTCTCTATCTATGTGTTTGTGTTTGTGAGAGACAAGGATAAAATGGCCGACATTAAAAATGTAGTCTTGATAGTCTGATATCATACACAGACTTAAATAAAGTTAGTCAAAGGCATGCTTGAGGTTACCAAGCAACCAGGGTGAGCTCACCTGTCAAGGTGTGCAGCTCAGCCTGTATTGATTGTAGATCAGCAGATTTTTATTGTTTGAACACAATGATGTCGATCTGTTTACTGAGCGTCTGTTCAGTGTCTGTGTGTGTGTGTGCGTGTGTGTGTGTGTGTGTGTGCATGCTTGTGTCTGTAAAAATGTTCTAAATGAGTGGAATCTAAAAAAAAATAAGATTAAAAGTGTAATAGTACAAGATCCTGTTAAAATGTGTAGTTTGAATTAAGTCTGTAGTAAAGTAGAAGTCATTTAAATTGTAGGTCTGTATAAAGATTTGAAGTTTGTATGATGGATCTGAAATGGTAAAATATTTGTAAAAAAAAGTTTAATAATTTGTAGAATATTAATAGTAGAATTGAGTAAAATAATAGTACAAGATCTGTGTGTGTGTGTGTGTGTGTGTGTGTGTGTGTGTGTGTGTGTGCATGCTTGTGTCTGTAAAAATGTTCTAAATGAGTGGAATCTAAAAAAAAATAAGATTAAAAGTGTAATAGTACAAGATCCTGTTAAAATGTGTAGTTTGAATTAAGTCTGTAGTAAAGTAGAAGTCATTTAAATTGTAGGTCTGTATAAAGATTTGAAGTTTGTATGATGGATCTGAAATGGTAAAATATTTGTAAAAAAAAGTTGAATAATTTGTAGAATATTAATAGTAGAATTGAGTAAAATAATAGTACAATATCTGTGTGTGTGTGTGTGTTACTGTGTGTGTGTGTTTGTGTGTGTGTGTGTGTGTGTGTGCGCACATTTTACACAGACAAGTTCAAATGAAGTGCCAAGAACTACAAAAATGGCTGTCGCTCGGCTTGTCTGCCCCCCCCCCCTCCTCCTCAAGCAGGGTCAGGTTGCCAAGCAACCTGGGTGAGCTGCAGGTCTCATTATTTAGACACAGGTGTTCCATGCAGCATGTATGTCTCACTGAAATGCACAGTATATGTCTGAATGATCCCCCTCAAAGAGGGCCAAAAAAACCCTCAAGGTATGCCTCGAAACCAAAATCTAAATGACCAGAAGAATGCTCATCGTGTGTATAATGTCTGTGCCAAGTTTCACGTGAAAATTGTATAAACTTTGGCCGTAGGAGTCAGAGAAAGCACAGGTGCGCCCTGCTCCATCCGGTAAATTCTCTGCCTCAAAAACCATGGGAGTGAATGAGGCTGTGAAGTGGGGTACTCGATCAATTAGCCTGTACCAAGCCAAAACTATAAGGCTGACAGCTTCAGCAGAAAAGGCCATAAAAGATACATCTTAAAAATGTTGAAATAAGCTGAAAACAGTAGAATAGTATAAAGTGGTAAAATGTTGTGTAATACTGCACAAATTTGCATGAAAAGGTAGAACTATAGAAAATAGTTAGTTATGTGTGTGTATAAGTAGAATAGTATGAAGTTGTACAATGTTGTGTAATACTCTTTGTATGAAAATGTACAACTTTAGAAATAATAGTAATAAGCAACCCTCTGCTGCCTGCTGTTGCATGTCATTCCCCTAAACCTTGAGCAGATCCCGGATCATGTTGGTGGCCATCTGCCGCGACCAGTTCTAAATTAAAAAAACAATAACCGCAGTTAGTAAACTATAGACTGTTGATTGTCAATGTTTTCACATTGGAGTTGGAGTTATGTAGGACAGAGCTGGTCCTGACAAGAGAAAACAGAAAGATGTTATAATAAACTGAAGAGTGTAAAGTTGTCCAGAAGTTATATAAAACACAATTATTAAATACCTTAAATACTTCTGCAAGCCAGAAAATCATCTTCTATCCAGTGCCACTGAACACAGAGAATCTTTGGAAGGCTACGTGATGTTCAGCGTCTTTTACATCTTTAGCTCTCGGTTCAGTCCTGAGTGTGCACGGTGAAGTGGAGGGAAAGACCTGGAAAAAGAAGTTGAAGTAAATGACATGTTGTACTCACTGTTAACTAAAGCAAAACATGAAATAAAATCTCCAATGCCTTTTGCAGGGGGAAAACACATATCTCATATCTCTCAGTAGCATCCGGTCCAGCAGCATCCGGTCTGTGGCAGTCTTTGTTGTTATGAGCCGGTCCTCACAGTGCTGGAGGGAGTAGGTGAGCCAGGGCCGGCAAGTGTCACCACAGCGGACACAGGAGAACTCTATCCTCTTCAGGCTCAAGTAAACTTAAACAAGTTAGAGTCTATGACAAGTTTGGGCAACCTGCTCGAGAGAAATATGGGAAGTGGGGTTTTAGTACAGCAGGATGTTACATTTAAAACACATACATCTAGAATATAGACACTATAATAAGTGACAAGGGAACAAACAGTTTGCGGTTCAGTACCTTTCCCAATGACGCTTGCGTTGACTGGAGGAGATGGGGCTCGAACCACCAATCTTCTGATTAGTGGACGACCTGCCTTATCTCCTAAGCCGCCCCTATTACCCACACTGTAACAGCCTAAGAGAGACTGAGGCAGCATTTTAAAAGCACCTTTAAAAGTTTTACAGAGTGTTTAACAGCAGTAGACTAGAATCAATGAAAGGAAGGACACATGTAGACTTGGAGAAGCTGGGGATCGAACGGCCAATCTTCCGATTAGTGGACGACCCGCTTTACCTCCTAAGCCCCTTTAACAAATAAGAAAAATATAACTTTATTGAAATAGCACCTTTAAAAAGTTTTACAGAGTGTTTTACAGAGCAGTAAACCAGAAAAAAATAAATAAACAAAAGGGAAAAGGAAATTGACAGATACAAAGTTGACCACACATTTTTAACAGGTACATTTCCTTTACACAGACAATTAAAGTTATGCTGTTTTAAAAAGGGTATCCTCTGGTCCACCCTCCCACCCTAACAGTCTCAGAGAGACTGAGACAGCCAGGCAACACAGAGGATACCCCTACTCTGGATAATAAATTGACCATTGTATTTGTAATTAAAAAAATTATAAATAAGTATCATAATCTGTAAACACTGCATTTAACTAGTTTTGAATTTATCATTGCATGTTTCAATAATTTAGCTCAATTACCATTAGTTTAGATTTAGTTCCTTTAGTTCATTACACAGTACACAGGATTGTGATAGCTGTAATATGTTTTTATGACACCGGAATGAAGACTACGCTGTGGTTGAGAGATGAAAATCGGGTCCAGCAGTGTGTTTTTCTCTGTGGTTGCATCAGTGATGAGCTGTACATATCCCCTGGACTGAAACAACTCCAGTATTGGCTTACTTCCACCAGCTAAGAGATTTTCATTGAAATCGCCGCAGACAATGATTGGTTGATAATCCATGATCTCTAGTGAGTCTAAAAGACTTTGCAGGTTTGACAGGAATGATGTCACACTGTAGTCTGGAGGTCTGTACACAACTGCAATCAGTGCACGCACTGGGGTTTCAATCTTCAAGGCCAAGAACTCAAGGTCAGTTACATTATGCACATACTGTTTTTCATGAACTTGGAAGTGGTTCATTACATAAACGGCAACTCCACCGCCGCTTCTGGTAGACAGTCCTGTAAGGTTTGTGTAAGATACGTTTCTGTTGCGCTTGTACATTTTATAGCCCTCTAGCTGGAGACTCTGTGCGACAAAGGGGCCTTGTAGATGAGTTTCTGTGAGACACAAGACATCTGCAAGACACAGTTCATGGTGGCTCTTCATGTCATTAACATGGGGTGGCAATCCTTCGATGTTATGGTGAACAATGGTCAAAGTGTCACATTCACTTAATGTTTGTTTGATATGGAGAAGAGGCATCATGTTGTCCAAGTCGACTTGTCTCATGTTCTGCAAGGCTGCTGTGATTTCTGGGTCGGCATATATTTTGCTTTCGTCCATATCGAGAATGTGAAGTCCACTGAGAGAGGTCACTCTACTGATAGCAACATAAGCCATTCCAGGTTCAAATATGTGTTTGAGTGAGACTACAGCTGATGTCCTTGTCATACCTTGAACTTTGTGTATTGTACAAGCAAAGGCAAGTTTGATGGGAAACTGTCTGCGTACCACACCTTTCTGTTTTAGTTTCTCTTCATCCCTGTCTATGTACACAAGATTGTCAGGTTCTCCTGGTGCTCTGTTACGGTAATTCAGTCCAGCTGTTGGATCGTCCATTGTAAGGCCAAGCATATTGACATGTACAAAACCATGTTGTTCAGAGGTTACTATCCTGCCTAGTGTAGCAAATGATCCATTAACCAATCCTTGAGAGATATCTATGTTTCGAGTTAGCATGACACGAGCACCCTCAGCAACATTTAGTGTATCTGATAAGTCATTTTTGTTTCCTTTAAATGGTTTTTCTTGGCGTGTCATCTTGCCAGTGTGTGGGTCCTTCCTATAGTCATCCGCATCAATTTCAGTGACTTGTGAATGTAGCAAAGCTAACGTTGCAAAGTTGTGTGAATTCACTTGTTTGTTAGTTGCAAAGATGTGCAGGACATCAGTTGGACAAAGTGCTGGTTCGGTAACAGTTTGTAACAGCAATGCTCTGTCTGCTATAGACAACTCATCATTTTTCTCTTTTACACGGATACGGTTCAACATCTCTGCAAAGGCAACATCATCCTTTTGACGCATTATCTCAGTCAGAGTGATCATCTGAAAGTGTTCTTGCCACAAGTCGACCTGACATGGGTCATACACACATAGAGTCTTAGACTGACGCACAGGTGGTAACTGATAGAAATCGCCAACTGCTAATACTGACATTCCTCCAAAGGGTCTCTGTGTGCCTTTAATCTGTTTCAGTCTGGCATCTACATATGCAAAAAGGGGCTTTGAAACCATGGACACTTCATCAATGATAATGATTTCTGCGTTTAGAAGTTCACATCGGACTTCATCCAGTTTGTTGCCAAGTCCTTGAAATGGGGGTTTTAGGCTTCTGGGCAGCTTGAGGAGAGAGTGGAGCGTTGTACCAGATATATTAAAGGCTGCAGTTCCAGTAAAAGCAGTCAACAGTACAGTAGGGTTTGATATGTCAGCATCCTCAGCACGTCTTGGTAGTTTGCACAATATCTTAGATGCTTCAGAGTAGATGCATTTGATCAGATGTGACTTACCTGTTCCAGCACCACCATTTATGTAAAAGAAAAACTGTTCAGGATTTTGGCCACAGACGTGCTTAATGCACCAGTCTCTCACTGCATAGAATACACATGCCTGTTTCTGGTTCAGATTCTGATACATTTGACGTAACAGTGTGGGGTCGATTGCAGGGACCTCTCGAATAGCTCTGACTTCTGTTACAGCATTAGCTTGTTTAGCATAATCTGGGACATCGTCTTGTACATTTCCATGATCTGGCTGTCTAGCTTCAAGTTCTTCAATACACTCCAACCTCACAAGTTCAGATTCAGGTGCCAGATTACACCATTCATCAATCAAGCCTCTGTTCTGTTCAAAGTCTTCTAGTGCATTCTCAATTTCCTCACTGTTTTTCTCATATTTCTTTTGGTTTTGCTTGACAATGAGTCGGACAAACTCGGGATGGTCAGAACCTGGTAGTTAAACCACGCCATTATTGTAAAAGGACTCATATGTGGGTGAATGCTGTCTCTTCAGTTCTAGGTCTGATCTGTAAGGCAGGTATAGTTTTAGCAACATGCCATAAAACTGCTCAGGATATTTTTCCTGCGATGTTCGGTGAAATCTGATAATAGCAGGCTTATCCGTTTCTCTCTTCTGAACAAACCCCATCTCGTTTAGCAGACGTAAAACATTTTTACCTTGGCTTTGTTGGCCATAGACAATTCTGCACGTAGCTGCAAAGTCTGCCATGCACATGATCTCAAATTCTGGTGTCTCAGGTCTGGCTTTGTATTTGTCTGTCAAAGAAGCCATCCACACATTTACACTTTCTGCTGTTGTGCTTTCCAGGTAAGACATTGGGCGACTCATTTTCACTGCATTGTCATCTGTTGGTATGAATACGACACCACGTGAGCACTTTTTCATCTTAATACCGCATGCACGGGTCACACACTCTTGAGCGCTGACTTCTCTCTTTTTTGAATAGGCCTGCATAATTTCCCTCATTTCATCACATTCGTTGACATTGTCTCTGTTGGAGTCCTTAATGAGTGTTTTGAGATACTGGCTTACAGAGTTTTCACTTTTGCATATGTATGTGCATATGTAATAAATTAAACTGTAATAATTGAGTATGTACTGCACATCAATGTTGGCGTCCCAGGCTTCAAGTAGATAAGGGTTGTATCCATTTACCCAGCAGTCTTTTGGGTCACGCTTCATTATCACTGCGTTGGATTGGTTGATTACGTTCAGGTATTGCTCATACTCACCATGTGTTAAATTACATCGAGCTAGGAGCTGGTCTAAACTCAGGGAGGCAGTTTCAGGTTCATTGAGCAACACGTTTAGTGGTGTAAGCTTTGTCTTTGCCATTTCCAGTGACAGTGATGAATCATCATCGTCCATAGGTCTTGTTATCATTGTCTTTCTACACGGTGGTTTGGGAAATCCAAAACGGCATCCAGAGCTTGCACTTTTGAAACATGTCCTTGAGTGGTTCTTGCTGTGAATTTGCACTTCTGTGACTTTCTTGTACAGTTCAGGTTGTGTATCTGGGTCAGGAAGCTGAGCTGAAATGTATTTAGACACAAAATCACATATAGTCTGATCACCGTCTTCTTCAAACACTGGTGCACCATCTACCCATAGCAAGCAGTGTATATGTGGGCTTCCTCTGTGCTGAAACTCTAAGCGGTAAAAGTAGTCAACCACTTTGCCAAGGGGTTCTGCTGGAGACAAGATTAAATCTCTGTATAAGGCTTCAACGCGTTTGTCAAACATGCGCATTGTTGTCACAGGATTGCTTCGCAATATCTCGCACTTTGTTACCCAGTCAAGCTCATCAAAGTTAACTTCTTCACCTTGTTGAGATTTGATTGCTTCAATTACTTCAGGCCAACGCATTTCTGCTGCAGAAAATGTACAGAAAAATGTGGGAGTACCTAATTGTCTGATCATAGCAAAAAGATCTCTTGTTGTTTTCTCCCAATAGGCTGGTGTACCTCTGAGTGGCTGCATAAATCTGACTGCATCTTTATTTCTCACTAGTCTTTCAACCTCGTATCTGTTTTACAACATTCCTGATGTTATCTTTCGTCCATCTCTGGTAAAAGGTTTTCCTTTGCGTAACTGTATTGTCATGCTCGAAGTGGCCAAGTGTATTTCAGTCACAAACTGTGCAAAGAACAAATAGTTTGTGTCTCTGGCAAACCGATCATCAACGCCAAATAGTCTTGTTTTGAAGTAACTACTAGGTGTTAATTTAATACGTCTCTGTTCATCCAATGTGTTCTTACCAGTGGGAAACTGAACAGGAAAGGCCATGGCTTCCAGTTTAGGGGTTCTGAAAAAGCTGATTGGACTATTTCTTTCTGCAGGGGCAACAGAGTATATTCCTTCACTAAAACACAATATGTCTTCTGAAACATCACGTGGCTGAAGGCACGATTCTAGAGCAATTCCACCATTTGGCATGTCACCTTCTTGTTCTGTATCATCTCTCTGATCAAGTTGTTCATTGTCATCACAAAACAAAATGCCATTGTTTTCATTTCCTGCCTCACACAATGCATTATTCTCACACCTGTCAATTTCCATCAAATCATCTTCATCATAGTCATCATCATCCATGTTCACATCTACATTGTCGTTGTCGTCATCATCATCATCAGGAAGTGTTGGGTCACATAACTCAGCTTCATCCCTGATAGTTACATCTTCATACTGTGGATGAATATGTTTGAGTTTATGCAGTGCCTGAACAAGTTTTGACCAGGTTACAGTCTGGAACAACTGATGACCTTTGTAACATAAGCGTCTCTTCAGTTTTACTCTCAAGACTTGAGACTGACCCCTCAGTCTGGGCAGACAATTGACTGTTTCTGTCACTTCAGATGGGACACATACAACATTACCACGTATTGCTCTCTGCTGGCCTTTGGGAAGAGGAATAATTTTGGCAAATGTTATACATTTGGCTATCAGATGTCTCTCCAATATGTTGAGATCAGACAGTTCAGGTGGGATGTCAGCAAGCTCCAAGTTGTTAGCTACAGCGAGGGTTGGCATGGCTCCATTTTTAAGATGAGTATGACAGGTTGAACAAATCCATTCTCTACTTCTCTCATCAGGTACCTTGCACTGTTGTTCATTGCTGCAATCATGGTTACAAATATGGACATACTTTCCTGTCAAGCATGCTGCAACCACATCTGGATTTTTGTTATACTTAGACCTTGTGCAGGGTTGTACTTGGTTTGGAAATGCCGCTTTATGACACACTGTGCACACATAAGTGGGACCTGCCTTTATTTGGGATCTGAAAATGGATATGGCACGTTTGATCAAAGAGTTGTCATTCTCTATAGGACTCTCACGTGTTGGTCTATTATTCAGTCTGTATTTTAGTTTTATTTTCAACGCACATCTCATCTTATGCATCATCCTAAATCTGAGATTGTTAGCATGTCTGTCTCTCATTCGTTGTTTCATTAATTGTCTGTGTCTCGCTCTGAATGCTTGGTCATGTTCATAACGTTCAGTGATAAAAGATCGCTGCCTCTTCCTGAAATCAAGGTTTTCTCTGTATCGGTTGGTAATGTACTGTTTTTGCCTCTTCCTGAAATCAAGGTTTTCTCTGTATCGGTTGGTAATGTATTGTTTTCTCTTCTGTCTAAACTGAACATTTTCTCTGTATCGGTTAGTTGTATGGAGTATTTTCTTTTGTCGTAATTCAGAGTTGCGTCGATATTGGTTGGGTAACGTATTGGTAACGTACTGTTGCTTGCTTTGTCTGAGTTCTTCAGTAGAGTATTTCCTGTATGAATATGATCTTTTCATTTCTTTATATGTTTCATCAGAAGCATACTTTACCTTTTCTTTTCTCTTTTGATTCTCCTTTCTTTGTGACACTTTTTGAGAACGCATTAGTCTCCTCTTATATTTTTTCCTTTCCTGTTTACGGATTTTCAACAGTTTACGAGATATGTCATGCAAGACATTATCACCAACCACAGCATTTGTTATTGAAGCAGATTTACTTTTAGGAGCATCGTGTGAAGTCAGAGAAATCAAGCTGAACGGGCTCAACGGTTCTGGTCCAGTTTCCATATCAGTGGATACTTCATGTGCAATGCTATTAGAGACATCATCGTTGTTCATTTTCTGAGCACTCAGGCTTGACTTGTTTTGAGCATCATCATCCAACACAGCAGTTGATACAGCAGCAGTGTGAGTTGTAGGTGGACTTGCTTTGTCCAGGATAGGATTGTTTAGGTTGGCTGAGTTCACAAATGCCACAGGCTTCAACTCATAGTTAGAAGAGGAGTGTGCTTCCAACATCTTGTGATGCTTTATGAGTCTGTCAATCATATCACTGAGATGTGTGAATGTCAGCATGACTGCAGTAGCAGGAGCGCGTGAGCCAAGAGGTAGGGGCAAACCTTTGACTGTTCTTGGGTGTGGATCAAAGAAACCGAATCTGCCAGACATGGTTCGGAATACTGCAATACACAAACTTCTCATCAACAACAATGCATACTGTACATCCGATAACAAACAGCTCAGTCCAGCTTCAAGGTCCAAAAAGCTATCAACAGCTCCAGGTAAAGGATCTCCAAATGTGCCATATCTGGAAAGTTGCGTCATGTCCACATATTGAATACATGTACGAGAAGGAACGATATCAGGAAGCTCATCTGTTGTCAAATGGATGTGCTTAGGGAAGTTTTTCCTGGCCTGATTATACATGAAGTTACCCTTATCTAAAACAAGGTCAAGGTCTGCTCTGTTTAGGTTTTCATTCTCATTTAGGAATGCAAGGAAAGTTAGTGAGTTACAAGTACACTGCTGATTTCTCGATTTTCCGTATTTAACAGAAGCCTGGCTGCGGGATGCACAGACATACTGTTCAGAAGGCTGTTCTCTGAGGTTCACATAGTCAACATTAGAAGGCCCTGCCACACACTGATCATCACTCAGATGTCCTGTCTTTACAATGTCAGCATATGATGCTTGTGGTACATGTGATGCATTGAGTTGACATACCTGTTTAACAGTTGCATTAGAGGTGTCAGACATCTTTACTTCTCCACTGTTCTGGGGACCAACACATTCTGCTTGTTCAGTTGTTGAAGCACAGAGAAACTCATGAAACGTCTGCCAACGCAGTTTTCCAGCTTGGGACCTCTTATTTTTCCTTGGCATTGTTGTTTAGCTTAAATCAAGACACAATATTAGACACAATAATAGTGATGACAAGAAAGGACAGTGCAGTCATTGTAAAATAATTGATAACAATTAATGTAATGTATTTAGTGATATTTTAAACTTATATACTTACAAAAGTCAAGTAAACAAAATGTGTTTTTTTTCCACTGAAGTGTGTAGATATTTGCAATCAAAACAAACCTTTGGGTACCAACCTACAGGTCTTCACAGCAACAAAGTTCAGGAACAATATACGAGTATGAATATGGATGTTATGTATGCTATCTTGTGTATAGTTTTCACTCAGTGTTAAATTATATACTTAAGTTATGTGTCAGAGAATTTACAGTTACAGTACAATGTTTGTGGTAAATATGACAAAATATTTTATCTGTGTTTTCTTATGTCTTTGCAATTAACTTTGAGGTAATATCCAAAACAATTTTGTAATGACTGCAATGAAAGTCAATTGTGATAAATAAAAAATATGTAATTGAATGTATCTAAATATATGAATATTTGATAAATGACTTGTGCGAGAGAGAGACAGGAGAGGCAGAATATAAGCAAAGAGGCTTAGAAATTCCAAAAAAAGATTGATGAGGTTTCAAGTTCGGGTTTGTATTTTTCAGGTATTTTTCAAGTAGATTTCAAATATAGACAGAGCGGGATAGAAAGATAGAGTTTTCAGTCTTTAGAATAGATAGAGCCGGACACCAAGACAGAGTTGACAGACGAGTGTAAAGAATAGATGGGACAGAAAGGTAGAGAGAAGTTTGTAATTGTAAAGACAGAGTGTAAAGAGTAGATGGGACAGAAAGGTAGAGAGAATTCTTAACTGACAGACAGAGTGTAAAGAGTAGATGGGACAGAAAGGTAGAGAGAAGTTTGTAATTGTAAAGACAGAGTGTAAAGAGTAGATGGGACAGAAAGGTAGAGAGAATTCTTAACTGACAGACAGAGTGTAAAGAGTAGACGGGACAGAAAGGTAGAGAGAATTTTTTTCAATGATAGGGACAAGAGAGAAGCTGGACCACTGGACCGCAGGACACCTGTAAGACAAAACAGAAAATATATATTAGATTATTGTTTCAATACAAGAAATCTCATTAAGCACTTGACTGTGTACAAGAAATGTCCATGGCACTTCATTCATTCATGTGTGTGTAAACTTACTGCTCAATCAGCATGGAGTCACCAACAGTGACTCCGACCATCAGAGACCAGAAGCAGGAGGCCGAAAGAGTCGACAAAAAAAGACTTTAGGTTCTATTGCAGACACACACCACGGCACAGCTCATTGCAATCCTACTTAAGTGAATCGATCTGTATTTTTTCATTTCTTATCAATCTTGGATTTGTGCCACCTAATTACTTAAATTGTGATATTGTAATATTGCAGTTATTTGTGGGTATAATATTTATACAATATTTTATTAATACTTCTATTAATACTTTATTAATAATGTTTCCCTCTCAGTGTCGCTCGCCTTTACCACAGAAATGAGGGATACAGCTGCTTAGGTCAACCTCCACGTATTGACCCCACGGGGACTGCTTACAGTGGAAGGAGAGGTGATTAATCTAATTGATTAATTTACAAAATTACAAAAAAAGGTGTTCATAATATAAAAAGTGTAATTAACTTCAACACATAATCTTCATTGTTTAGGTTATCTGCCTATTTCCAATCAAAATGAAAAGATCCAGGAGGATAGTGTAAAATATTATATATGGATTACAAATTATAACAATAATATTTCTACTTACCAACCAAAGCGCAGGGCTGGATTTATGTTTGTTTGTCTGTAGACAGAAACATTGCCTGCATTACACAGTTGGATCACTATTGTTAAATATTATCAGCGTCATATGATGTGAGACTTTATATCAATAACCTAATCACAAATCATCACAAATAAAGGGTTTGTTTTTTACTATTTTTTTATATAATATTGTACTTTATTCAGCTAATTTATTACATTTATATTATTTCTAATACATTATAGACTCAACAGACTTATTAGAAGAGCGAGCTCTGTCCTGGACTGTCCTCTGGACTCGACAGAGGAGGCGGGTGAGAGGAAGATGTTAGCTAAGCTGACATCCATCATGGACAACCCCTCTCACCCCCTACACGACACTGTGGGGTCTCTGAGCAGCTCCTTCAGCAGCAGACTGATACACCCACGGTGTAAGAAGGAGAGGTTCCGCAGGTCCTTCATCCCTGCTGCTGTGAGACTGTACAACACCTGCACCTGACCATGTTGTAGTCTCTTGTACATGCCCGTTTTTCCGGTTTGCTCTAGTACTTTCTGTAAATATGTACACTGTGTTAGTACTTTCTGTAAATATGTACACTGTGTTAGTACTTTCTGTAAATATGTACACTGAACACCGCTGCTGTAATAAGTGAATTTCCCCACTGTGGGATCAATAAAGTATTATCTTATTATAATATTGTATAGCTATCATGGCTATGGTTGACTTAGCTTCGTCGAGTTAGCATCACCGCACTGGCCACTTATTAGCCAACAATAACGCGCAAACACATACACACACACCTGCGCCTAACTGCTCTGCTCTGATTAGGGCCCGGCAATTGGGTGGGAAGGAGGGAGGCTCTTTTCACTGTTTAACAGTTTAACAGTGCTAATTTGCTATATTTATATGATTTCTAATATTATTAATATTGTATGGCTATCATGGCTATGGTTGAGTTAGCTTCGTCGCGTTAGCATCGCCGCTTGCGTTAATATGGCCACTTATTAGCCAACAATAACGTTTTTGCAATGCCTACACAGATACATATTTCGAAATTACATGCATGCTGCGTTAGACAAGCACTTTAATACAGTTTTAAAAACACCAAAAGCATATTTGCGCTGTATAAAATGTTAACGTTAACAGAGAAATTAAAGTTACTCACCTTCTCACACTCGCAAACACAGTGGCAGGTGCTCCGCAGTAGCGCAGTAAAAATTAATTGATGCGTTCAGGGACACTCGGACATTCTGGTATCAGACGCAAAAGCTTGTAAAATGAGACAAAATGTGTGTATTTATATACATAGCCTGCAGTGTACCATAGTACTGAAGCCCTAAGCGGTCATGAATTTATAAATTTTACTTTGTCGGATTTCTCGTGATAACGAGTTAATTTTCTTGAGATAACCCAGAATTATGTCGTATAAAGCAGTGTTTCTCAACCCTGGTCCTCGGGGACCACTGCCCTGCATGTTTTAGATGTTCCCTGCTCCAACACACCTTTACAATTATTGTAGACATCTAATTTAGTTTCTATATATCATAGATACAACCATGGTATTCCTCTGTTATGGTAGTTTAGTGGTTAAGTGCAGTGCTACTTGATGCATTTTGAACCGCGGGACGCCGGTTTGCATCCCGGCCGTGGCACTCTTGCTGCATGTCATATTATGATTTTTTTTTGTGATAAATCGTTACTCGTTACTATTGTAGCGTCCAGCGTCGACGTGTGATGAATGACAAGGTGTTATTGAGCAAACCTGCATTTATGGCTGAACGGTTTGGTAACAGGACTCGGTGACTGTCAGTCGTAACCACGCCAAAAAAACAACAGAACAGTCCAGGTCTCACACATCAACCTCGCTCGTGTGCCGTACCTCATACACCTGACTCACCCAGGAGGTCTCTCGCACTTGCCCCCACTCCCCGTTCCGCTCTCGCATTTATTCAGACGCATTCACAGACCATGGAAATGGAAATCACAGTACTTGTACTTTTACTTTCAGTATTTAAGTAGCATTTTTTACATACTTCTACTTACAATACTTAAGTACTAAATATTTTGAATACTTTTGTACTTTCACTTAAGTATGGTGTTTAAAGAACACTTCAACTTCTACTCAAGTCAGTTTTTTGATATAGCACTTGTACTACTACTCCACTCCTTTATACAAGTACTTCATACATCTCTGGAAGTGAATAGATTGCTTCATCTATATTGTCTGTATTTTTTGTATGTCAAAAGTGGGTCCAAAGGCAATCAAAAAATTGAAGTATTAATACAATCAAAACATTTATTCTGAACACAACAGCAGTCATCACAATCAACAATACTGAAGTAGTAAAGAAAACTTTAAACAGTAGCAAACGTTGCGAAACTATTTACAAAATGTGTGTGTGTGTGTGTGTTATACATAACAAAATGATGAACTATTTACAAAATGTGTGTGTGTGTGTGTGTGTGTGAACTATTTACAAAATGTGTGTGTGTGTGTGTGTGTGTGTTATACATAACAAAATGATAAACAATTTACAAAGTGTGTGTGTGTGTGTGTGTGTGTGTGTGAACTATTTACAAAATGCGTGTGTCTGCGCCTGCCTACACCTCTGCCTGAAGCACCTCTGCACTCAAAACTTTTTTACCAATAACTTTAAAATTCACCATTAAGGGTGGGCTTTCTAATTCCATTAGTTTCTCTTCCAAAGGAAGCCAGAGGTCCTCCCTGATCTCTAAGAGTCCATCTCCTTCAGTGAGGACCTCTAGCATGCCCTCTTCTTCCAGTGGCGTAGCTCCCAAAACACCAGTTGTTAAAGAAGAGGTTGTGACCTATAGGAAAGAAACAATAGCTCAAATAGAAATGTCCCAAGCATGTTTTAGGACACAGATTTGTGAAAGACATAATCATATTTCTTTCCCCATTCCATTATCTCAATAGAAGTCAAGTCTAGTGCCTGAATTGTATCTATCCATCCTCTATATCAGAGAAAAAAATATGTTTACACAATAGTTTATGGCAACAAACCATGAAGCAAGATTTATTTATTTATTTATTTATTTATTTATTCATTCATTTATCAGAGCATTCACAATAATCACTCAAAATCCAGACACGTATGAAATGTCTGTCTGTCTGTCTGTCTGTCTGTCTGTCTGTCTGTCTGTCTGTTCCTGTCAGTTCCTGTCTTTGGTGTCCGTACAAAAAAAGAACACACAACCTACCTCAATTGTTGTGTAATTGGTACTGGTTAAACAGTACCCGTACCCGGCCATTGTCCCTCTGACATGGCTCACCCTTATTTGTGAGCCTAGTGTCAGAGGGAAGACTGCCGCCTCTCTCCATAGTGACAGGGTCACCCGTGTGTTGTCCTTTAAAAAAGATTACACAAAATATATATGGATTATTTTTGTTCTCTCTTAGCCAATAATATTCAGTAATCCATATAACTATGTCTTTCAATTTAGTGTTAGATTTAGTGTTTGATCTTAAATGACACAGCTGTAGGCTGACACTGCGCCCTTATAAAATAGACTCTCATGTCCCAGATATTGTAGGCTACATTTACTCAGTAGTTTACTTGAATACAATTTAGATCCACACGCACGCACGCACGCACGCACGCACGCACACACACACACACACACACACACTCTGCCCAAAACAGTAGCTGCCATGTAGAACCTACCTCTTGTAGGAGGACTGTGCGCATTGGCACTGGCTGTGCCGCGTTCCCCAAAACTGTCCTTTTAATATCCGATATCTGAACAACAGAGATAATAATGTGTTGGAGTTGATTAAACTTTTTATACTACCAAGACCACAATATGAACAATATTTGTATTGATTTATTAAGGCAATTAATAAATTACCTCACCAATAAAATAATTAACTGACCTTCAGCACCACTCCCTCCACTGTGAGCAACCCCCTCAGCTCCCTTGAGGCCAGGGGTGTCAGCGCAGAGGCTGGTTGCAGCATCAGTTTCGCTCTATCCCTTATGTGTTCTGGGAATTGCAGAGGTGTGGTTCTGAAGAACCTGGTACTTTTAATTATGTTTATTGAGTAGGGAGGGCGCTCCCCCCTCAGCACATAGCCTTTTAAAAAATATGTGCCTTCTTTAAGCCCTTCGCAGAACCCTTGAAAAATCGTAATTTTTGTGGTTTCATTGCCATCCGTAATTATGGCAGTTTTGTTTTGTTTTTGGCAGGCTGGCCTTACATTGTCGTAGCTGTCAAAGTCCCATGTGACCACCTTTAAAGTGTCCTGTATACACACTACAGCAACCCTGATGATTGGGGGTTGGTTTGAGGGGTTGTCTGGCCTGGTCTGTAGAACCTTTGTCAATGACATTCTGAAATGAACAAACACAGAAAGAGTTATGTTAATGCTAATATTTCTCTGTTTCTCCTGGAAGTAATTATTATTATTATTATTATTGAGTGTGCCTGAAAGTGCACACTATATGTTATCCACCGCGCTTATTCTTCTTCTTATTATTATTCTTCCACCCTTTTTTTGGCTCGCTTCTCCTCCCAGAGTTTTTGTCACACACACACAAAACGGGTATCAAAACGACCGGCTTGGCCTGGACATGTGTGCTATGTCTTTTCTAAAAGATTCACGTGTTTTTCGCGAATTTATTCGCGAAAAACTGAGAATAATTTCCCATAAAGAATGAATGGGGAGGCCTGAAGAAAAATAAATTTCAACAGACATTTTCAACAATGAACTGCTCTGGCATACTTCCACCGAGAGACTTAATTTGAACTTTTAAACGGAGGTATGCTTGCTTTCTCTTCACGGATTCACTACACTCATCGACAGCTTTTACCGTTTTTAAACTATCAAGGCTCAAAGTTGAGCAGGTTTTTAGTCAAATTTCTGGGTTTATAATGGGTGTGTATGTGGCGGAATGTTTTTGCTAGAGTGGATGACATCATCAGCTAGAGTGAGGAGCAGGGAGAAAAATCTGTGAAAAAATAAAACGTATTTCACTACCGTGGGCTCAAATGCCCCACTACAGACACGATGTATACATAAAACGTAGGAAAATTCGAGATAATCGCACTGATACCACTGTTGTAGCTGTCGCTCGTATAGTTTTGAGTCCCTACACGTTGATTGATCGACTACTCCCATCCACAGCCTCATTCACTCCCATGGTTTTTGAAGCAGAGAATTTACCGGAAGGAGCAGGGCGCACCTGTGCTTGCTCTGACTCTCGAGGCCAAAGTTTATACAATTTTCACCTGAAACTTGGCACAGACATTATACACACAATGAGCATTCTTCTGGTCATTTAGATTTTGGTTTCGAGGCATACCTTGAGGTTTTTTTTTACCCTCTTCCAGGGGGATCATTCAGACATATACTGTGCATTTCAGTGAGACATACATGCTGCATGAACACCTGTGTCTAATTAATGAGACCTGCAGCTCACCCAGGTTGCTTGGCAACCTCACCCTGCTTGAGGAGGAGGGGGGGAGGGGTCAGCAGACAAGCCGAGCGACAGCTTGAACTTGTCTGTGTTAAATGTGCGCACACAGACAGACAGACACACACACACACACACACACACACACACACACACACACACACACACACACACACACAGACACAGACAGTAACACACACACAGACAGTAACACACACACACACACACACACATATATGTATATATATGTATGTATGTACATGTTAGTGCTCTTTATTCAGAAAACCCTCATGCGTCGCGTCATTACTGTTAGCCACTAATATATGCCTGTTAGCTCTGCCTGTTAGTGGCGCCACCATTATTGTTTGCCACTAAGAATGAAATACATTATAATTGCTAACTTGGTAATGCTAACATGCGCTGGTGCAGGATTAACAGGATCTTGTACTATTACACTTTTATTCTTTTTTTTGAGATTCAACTCATTTAGAACATTTCTACAGACACAAGCATGCACACACACACACACACAGACAGACAGACAGACAGACGCACGCACGCGCACACAAACACACACGCACACACAGACAGACAGACAGACAGACGCACACACACACACAGACACAGACAGACAGACACACGCACACACAGACAGACAGACGCACACACACACACACACACAGACAGACACACACACACAGACAGACAGACAGACACACACAGACAGACAGACGCACACAGACACAGACAGACACACGCACGCACGCACACACACACACACACACACACACACACACACACACACACAGTAACATAGACACACATGTAACCCAGATAAAAAAACATGTGTATTAAAAAGGTATATTTTATATCTAAAAGAGAGAGAGAATATGTGAGTTAAAAGACTGTCAAATTCATGAAGAAAAGACTATTTGTGGTTATTCTTGTAGAAAAACTAGGGGAACTTTAATTTGAAAGGGATGAGTTGTGGTCCCGATCTGTCATACAGTCGGAGGAGCAGACGCGGTCTGTAATCCCACCTGACGCAGGTTCACATTTCGCCGTAGCCTCTAGAAGGAGCAAGAGGAACCATGTTCTGGACACGGTCTTAATGTCAGGACGGAGAAAACATAAAAGTGGATAAACTGGAAAAAAGTGATTAAAAACTCGGACAAAACCAAAGGAGGAATCTCCCCGGACGACCACGATCTGCAGGAGTGCAGTTGGAGGATTCGCTCGGGTGGAGAATCGCAGCGGTGAGAGATCGTCCTGCTGTGCTAATGCTAAGTGCTAAAACGCTAATTCTACAAGCTAAACGGCTAACTCCGTGAGCTAAGTACTAGCTCAATGCTAATATCGGAGCGCTAGCTCCGGGGCTAATCAGCACTGCCAGTCACACCAAGCTCTGATGTAACAATTTTGTCTAGCTTTTACTTGAGTTATGGTGTGCCATGTGTGTGACTGTGAACATATTTGTTTATTTTAAGCACATTAAATTATGGTTTCTTACTGTGAACATTACAAGAGTTTACATTTTGGTTATTTGTGATAATTAATATGTTAATTGCTATGTTGATAGCATATATATATATATATATATGTGATGGTACTGTTCGAAAAATAATCATTTGGTATCATAATATACTTTGAATTATTCACCTTTTGCTACTGAGAAATTGTGATCTTATTTTGCAATACAAGTTAGTTAAAGCACTTATCCTCTACATAATATAGAGACAATTTAAAGTGATTTATGTACAATAATTCATAATTTAAGATCTGAGAAATTGAAGAAATATGTTCTGATCCTACTTATTGTAGGTCAGGTTTTTGAGGAACCCTTGGATTTGGATAGAGCCTGTCTGGAGGACGGAGCCAGAGAGAGACGTTGATGGCGAGCCGGACCCTGGAGGATCTTAGACGTACACCGTGAATTGAATCCTTTTGCTCACTTTTACACATACACACACACCCACACAACCGTGTGGCTGGACTGACACCTAAAGGGTGCACATATAGTGAAGTGAACAGAACAATAAGAAAAACCACACGCAGCTGCGAAAACCTTTATTTTGTTTGTTATTCTCTATACCTACCCGGGTAAGGCTGTTGTATGTATTTCATGTGTTTTATTATTCTCCCCAGCTTCATATTAAAATAGGGGAGCATTGTTCTCATTAACAAAAAGAGCCACAGTGTCGTGTCGTTCTTGTGCATCAGTTGGTTACACCTGGGCTCCGTAGTCAAATTTAAATCTTCTGTTTCTTATTCTGGCCATTAGTTAAAGTTATTATTATCATTACTAATACTTTTCTGCTTCAGAAGGGTTACACACACACACACACACACACACAGCAACACAGACACACACACACCCACTGATAACACTGTTGAAGCTGTCTCTGTTATAAATGTGTCTAAATATACATGTTAAAAATGACTATTTGAGGTGTGCTTTTTAAACACAGAACCCCGGCAACAGCCCACTCGTCACTCTCAAAATTTCTTTTCTAGTACTGCTGAGCAGTGTCAGTAATAATGCATGGGGGCGACAGGGCCAGAGTCAGGCACACTCAAAATTTCTTTAGAAATTTTCTAGTTATTATTATTATTATTATTATTATTATTATTATCTACGACGGAGTATTAGGGCCACATTTTTTAAAATAAAAAAATGGAATTAATTACAAGATTAAAGTTGTTATTAAATATAGTTCTCGCCATATTTAATAACAACTTTAATCTTGTAATTAATTCAATTTTTAAAAATGTGGCCCTAATACTTTGTATGTGTACGTTGTAAAGTTCTGACTTATTTTTTTCTTAATTTTGTTCTCAAAACACTGAAGTTAAGATAGGTATTTAAAATTAAGGCTTTAGTACACAAAATGTGTAAGGTCCATAACAACCTACCCATACTGTAAGATAAAGTTATCTTTAGGTCATTTTATGAATTATCCCTTAATTTCAGTGCAGTCACACGGACGCACCTATTTCTAGTTCTATTGCACGCATAATCTCGCTGCAATATGTTTCATCAAGTAGAATAATACAGCATAATCATGCACATAGTCTCAGCTATGACTTTTTGCCATTTAATTCAAAGGAAAAGACAACTGGAAAAGTCAGTTCAGTCACTTTATTTTTGGCATCTTGACATTTTAAACAAGCAGATTAGGACACTTTGTTGTTGTTTGTACACAACTTATTTGAATTATTATTTAACTTATTCACAACATTAACCCCAAGAAATAAGATGGACTCGCCATGCCACGCCAATAGGATCCGGAGCGCAATCTCACAGTTAGGGAAAGTTCCTTCCTTCAATCCCTTTGAGGTAATGAAGTGTTTTTATTGCTGTAGTTGTTCCCTTTGGGATTATCTCTCTAGTATCTTCAACTCTCGGACTCGGAGCGCTGCAACAAAATTGATAATGTGGTCCAGCTCATCTGAATTGGGCACAAGCGTCATTATAAAATATTTGTCAACCACAGATACCCTACTTATTATCCTCATTTCTCACCTTGGACTTCACCGTCATCCTCAGTGCGCACCTTAGTCTTGCTGTTGTAGAAGCCAGCTAGGCTCTGCCACAGTGTCTGTGTGCGCGATGGAGATGCTAGTTGTTGCCACCGCATTTCTGGAAGTGCTGACAAACTTACCCAGCGATCCCCGCAGTGATTTGTGAAATTTTTCCTTTTCTTAGACTCCGATCTGTGCTTGCAAAATCGGTCGCGTTCTCTTGCCGTCGATATGCCCCCCCCCCCCCCCCCCCCCCCCCCCCGACAATGAAGAACCCGCTTAATTCGTTTTTTATTTTTATTTTTTGTTGTTCTATCTATGTGTTTGTGTTTGTGAGAGACAAGGATAAAATGGCCGACATTAAAAATGTAGTCTTGATAGTCTGATATCATACACAGACTTCAATAAAGTTAGTCAAAGGCATGCTTGAGGTTGCCAAGCAACCAGGGTGAGCTCACCTGTCCAGGTGTGCAGCTCAGCCTGTATTGATCGTAGATCAGCAGATTTTTATTGTTTGAACACAATGATGTCGATCTGTTTACTGAGCGTCTGTTCAGTGTCTGTGTGTGTGTGTGCGTGTGTCTGTGTGTGTGTCTGTCTGTCTGTCTGTCTGTCTGTGTGTGTGTGTGTGTGTGCATGCTTGTGTCTGTAGAAAGTGTAATAGTACAAGATCCTGTTAAAATGTGTAGTTTGAATTAAGTCTGTAGTAAAGTAGAAGTCATTTAAATTGTAGGTCTGTATAAAGATTTGAAGTTTGTATGATGGATTTGAAATGGTAAAATATTTGTAGAAAAAGTTGAATAATTTGTAGAATATTAATAGTAGAATTGAGTAAAATAATAGTACAAGATCTGTGTGTGTGTGTGTGTGTGTGTGTGTGTGTGTGTGTGTGTGTGTGTGTGTGTGTGGTACTGTGTGTGTGTGTGTGTGGTACTGTGTGTGTGTGTGTGTGCATGCTTGTGTCAGATTTTTATTGTTTGAACACGATGATGTCGATCTGTTTACTGAGCGTCTGTTCAGTGTCTGTGTGTGTGTTACTGTCTGTGTGTGTGTGTTTGTGTGTGTGTGTGTGCATGCTTGTGTCTGTAGAAATGTTCTAAATGAGTTGAATCTAAAAAAAATAAGATTAAAAGTGTAATAGTACAAGATCCTGTTAAAATGTGTAGTTTGAATTAAGTCTGTAGTAAAGTAGAAGTCATTTAAATTGTAGGTCTGTATAAAGATTTGAAGTTTGTATGATGGATTTGAAATGGTAAAATATTTGTAGAAAAAGTTGAATAATTTGTAGAATATTAATAGTAGAATTGAGTAAAATAATAGTACAAGATCTGTGTGTGTGTGTGTGTGTGTGTGTGTGTGTGTGTGTGGTACTGTGTGTGTGTGTGTGTGGTACTGTGTGTGTGTGTGTGTGCATGCTTGTGTCAGATTTTTATTGTTTGAACACGATGATGTCGATCTGTTTACTGAGCGTCTGTTCAGTGTCTATGTGTGTGTGTTACTGTCTGTGTGTGTGTGTTTGTGTGTGTGTGTGTGCATGCTTGTGTCTGTAGAAATGTTCTAAATGAGTTGAATCTAAAAAAAATAAGATTAAAAGTGTAATAGTACAAGATCCTGTTAAAATGTGTAGTTTGAATTAAGTCTGTAGTAAAGTAGAAGTCATTTAAATTGTAGGTCTCTATAAAGATTTGAAGTTTGTATGATGGATTTGAAATGGTAAAATATTTGTAGAAAAAGTTGAATAATTTGTAGAATATTAATAGTAGAATTTAGTAAAATAATAGTACAATATCTGTGTGTGTTTGTGTGTGTGTGTGTGTGTGTGTGTGTGTGTTACTGTGTGTGTGTGTGTGTGTGTGTGTGTGTGCACATTTTACACAGACAAGTTCAAATGAAGTGCCAAGAACTACAAAAATGGCTGTCGCTCGGCTTGTCTGCTGACCCCTCCCCCCCTCCTCCTCAAGCAGGGTGAGGTTGCCAAGCAACCTGAGCTGCAGGTCTCATTAATTAGACACAGGTGTTCCATGCAGCATGTATGTCTCACTGAAATGCACAGTATATGTCTGAATGATCCCCCTCAAAGAGGGCCAAAAAAACCCTCAAGGTATGCCTCGAAACCAAAATCTAAATGACCAGAAGAATGTTCATCGTGTGTATAATGTCTGTGCCAAGTTTCAGGTGAAAATTGTATAAACTTTGGCCTTGAGAGTCAGAGCAAGCACAGGTGCGCCCTGCTCCTTCCGGTAAATTCTCTGCTTCAAAAACCATGGGAGTGAATGAGGCTGTGGATGGGAGTAGTCGATCAATCAACGTGTAGGGACCCAAAACTATACAAGCGACAGCTACAACAGTGGTATCAGTGCGATTACCTCGAATTTTCCTACGTTTTATGTATACATCGTGTCTGTAGTGGAGCATTTGAGCCCACGGTAGTGAAATACGTTTTATTTTTTCACAGATTTTTCTCCCTGCTCCTCACTCTAGCTGATGATGTCATCACTCTAGGAAACCACATACACACCCATTATAAACCCAGAAATTTGACTAAAACCTGCTGAACTTTGAGCCTTGATAGTTTAAAAACGGTAAAAGATTTTGAAAAAAGTTAAATAAGAGTTTAATAGTTGAAGAGTTTGTGTAGAATTTGAAATTTGAATGAAGTCTGTAGTAGTAGTACAAGTTGTTGAAATTGTAGAATGTTTGTAGAAGTTTTGTAGAATGATTTGAAGTTTGTGTAATGCATTTTAAATAGGAAATTATTTGCAGAAAAAGTTGAATAATTTGTAGAATATTAATAGTAGAATGTAGAAAAGTAATAGCAGCTGTGGCATGATTGAGCTGAATCTAGTGGTATAATTTTTATTTTTGTGGGACAAAATTTGTAGGAGTAGTTAGAGGCCAAAAAACGTACGGAAGAAGAAAAACAACTAGAAAACTGCATTTCCTGCGGAAAGTGCGGTGTGGGTGCCCTCTGCCGCCGCCGGCCCCAGCAGCGCACCTGCTGCCCTTTTTCTGCATGTCTTTTCCCTGTCTCTTACACTCTCTCTCCCCCTCACATTCCTGTTACTCTTCAGCTGTCTCTATACTATAAAGTTTAAAAAGGCCATAAGAGATATATCTTAAAAATGTTGAAATCGGCCTGTGTGTGGTGTGTCTGTCTCTCTATCTATGTGTTTGTGTTTGTGAGAGACAAGGATAAAATGGCCGACATTAAAATGTAGTCTTGATAGTCTGATATCATACACAGACTTCAATAAAGTTAGTCAAAGGCATGCTTGAGGTTACCAAGCAACCAGGGTGAGCTCACCTGTCAAGGTGTGCAGCTCAACCTGTATTTTTGTAGATCAGCAGATTTTATTGTTTGAACACAATGATGTCGATCTGTTTACTGAGCGTCTGTTCAGTGTCTTTGTGTGTGTGTGCGTGTGTCTGTGTGTGTGTGTGCATGCTTGTGTCTGTAGAAATGTTCTAAATGAGTTGAATCTAAAAAAAATAAGATTAAAAGTGTAATAGTACAAGATCCTGTTAAAATGTGTAGTTTGAATTAAGTCTGTAGTAAAGTAGAAGTCATTTAAATTCTAGGTCTGTATAAAGATTTGAAGTTTGTATGATGGATTTGAAATGGTAAAATATTTGTAGAAAAAGTTGAATAATTTGTAGAATATTAATAGTAGAATTGAGTAAAATAATAGTACAATATCTGTGTGTGTGTGTGTGTGTGTGTGTGTGTGTGTTACTGTGTGTGTGTGTGTGTGTGTGTGCGCACATTTTACACAGACAAGTTCAAATGAAGTGCCAAGAACTACAAAAATGGCTGTCGCTCGGCTTGTCTGCTGACCCCTCCCCCCTCCTCCTCAAGCAGGGTGAGGTTGCCAAGCAACCTGGGTGAGCTGCAGGTCTCATTAATTAGACACAGGTGTTCCATGCAGCATGTATGTCTCACTGAAATGCACAGTATATGTCTGAATGATCCCCCTCAAAGAGGGCCAAAAAAACCCTCAAGGTATGCCTCGAAACCAAAATCTAAATGACCAGAAGAATGCTCATCGTGTGTATAATGTCTGTGCCAAGTTTCAGGTGAAAATTGTATAAACTTTGGCCTCGAGAGTCAGCGCAAGCACAGGTGCGCCCTGCTCCTTCCGGTAAATTCTCTGCTTCAAAAACCATGGGAGTGAATGAGGCTGTGGATGGGAGTAGTCGATCAATCAATGTGTAGGGACCCAAAACTATACGAGCGACAGCTACAACAGTGGTATCAGTGCTAATACCTCGAATTTTCCTACGCTTCTATGTATACATCGTGTCTGTAGTGGGGCATTTGAGGGCACGGTAGTGAAATACGTTTTATTTTTTTAGTGATTTTTCTCCCTGCTCCTCACTCTAGCTGATGATGTCATCACTCTAGGAAACCACATACACACCCATTATAAACCCAGAAATTTGACTAAAACCTGCTGAACTTTGAGCCTTGATAGTTTAAAAACGGTAAAAGATTTTGAAAAAAGTTAAATACGAGTTTAATAGTTGAAGAGTTTGTGTAGAATTTGAAATTTGAATGAAGTCTGTAGTAGTAGTACAAGTTGTTGAAATTGTAGAATGTTTGTAGAAGTTTTGTAGAATCATTTGAAGTTTGTGTAATGCATTTTAAATAGGAAATTATTTGCAGAAAAAGTTGAATAATTTGTAGAATATTAATAGTAGAATGTAGAAAAGTAATAGCAGCTGTGGCATGAATGAGCTGAATCTAGTGGTATAATTTTTATTTTTGTGGGACAAAATTTGTAGGAGTAGTTAGAGGCCAAAAAACGTACGGAAGAAGAAAAATAATAATAATAATAAAGATGTAGGATAACAATAGTGTGGGAGCCCTTCAGGCACCCACACCAATAACTAGAAAACTGCATTTCCTGCGGAAAGTGCGGTGTGGGTGCCCTCTGCCGCCGCCGGCCCCAGCGGCGCACCTGCTGCCCTTTTTCTGCATGTCTTTTCCCTGTCTCTTACACTCTCTCTCCCCCTCACATTCCTGTTACTCTTCAGCTGTCTCAATACTATAAAGTTTAAAAAGGCCATAAGATATATATCTTCAAAATGTTGAAATTGGTTGAAAAGAGTAGAATAGTATGAAGTGATACAATGTTGTGTAACACTGTAGAAATTTAGATGAAAAGGTAGAATTGTAGAGAGTAATAGTTATAGTACAAGATCTTGGTGAACTGTGTAGTTTGACTGAACTCTGTAGTAGAAGAAGAGGTCGTTTAAATTGTAGGTCTGTATTAAGATTTGGAGTTTGTATAATGGATTTGAAATGGAAAATATTTGTAGAAAAAGTTGAATAATTTGTAGAATATTAATAGTAGAATTTAGTAAAATATTAGTGTGTGTGTGCATGCTTGTGACAGCTGTGCATGCTCAGTCCCTCTCCCTCTGACCCTCTGACACAAAAGTTTCAAATGAAGTCCCTCAAAGAGAAAATCCTGTATTAATACAACAAGCTGTGTCATCATTGCCTTCTTACTGGGCTCTTATTTTTAAGGGACTCTTATTTTGAAAAACTGTGTGTGTGCTTGTTCTGTTTGTGTGTGTGTGTGCATCTGCCTGTCTGTCTGCCTGTGTATGGTGTGTCTGTCTCTCTATCTATGTGTTTGTGTTTGTGAGAGACAAGGATAAAATGGCCGACATTAAAAATGTAGTCTTGATAGTCTGATATCATACACAGACTTCAATAAAGTTAGTCAAAGGCATGCTTGAGGTTACCAAGCAACCAGGGTGAGCTCACCTGTCCAGGTGTGCAGCTCAGCCTGTATTGATCGTAGATCAGCAGATTTTTATTGTTTGAACACAATGATGTCGATCTGTTTACTGAGCGTCTGTTCAGTGTCTGTATGTGTGTCTGTGTGTGTGTGTGTGTGTGTGTGTGTGTGTGTGTGTGCGTGCTTGTGTCTGTAGAAATGTTCTAAATGAGTTGAATCTAAAAAAAATAAGATTAAAAGTGTAATAGTACAAGATCCTGTTAAAATGTGTAGTTTGAATTAAGTCTGTAGTAAAGTAGAAGTCATTTAAATTGTAGGTCTGTATAAAGATTTGAAGTTTGTATGATGGATTTGAAATGGTAAAATATTTGTAGAAAAAGTTGAATAATTTGTAGAATATTAATAGTAGAATTTAGTAAAATAATAGTACAATATCTGTGTGTGTTTGTGTGTGTGTGTGTGTGTGTGTGTGTGTGTGTTACTGTGTGTGTGTGTGTGTGTGTGTGTGCACATTTTACACAGACAAGTTCAAATGAAGTGCCAAGAACTACAAAAATGGCTGTCGCTCGGCTTGTCTGCTGACCCCTCCCCCCCTCCTCCTCAAGCAGGGTGAGGTTGCCAAGCAACCTGAGCTGCAGGTCTCATTAATTAGACACAGGTGTTCCATGCAGCATGTATGTCTCACTGAAATGCACAGTATATGTCTGAATGATCCCCCTCAAAGAGGGCCAAAAAAACCCTCAAGGTATGCCTCGAAACCAAAATCTAAATGACCAGAAGAATGTTCATCGTGTGTATAATGTCTGTGCCAAGTTTCAGGTGAAAATTGTATAAACTTTGGCCTTGAGAGTCAGAGCAAGCACAGGTGCGCCCTGCTCCTTCCGGTAAATTCTCTGCTTCAAAAACCATGGGAGTGAATGAGGCTGTGGATGGGAGTAGTCGATCAATCAACGTGTAGGGACCCAAAACTATACAAGCGACAGCTACAACAGTGGTATCAGTGCGATTACCTCGAATTTTCCTACGTTTTATGTATACATCGTGTCTGTAGTGGAGCATTTGAGCCCACGGTAGTGAAATACGTTTTATTTTTTCACAGATTTTTCTCCCTGCTCCTCACTCTAGCTGATGATGTCATCACTCTAGGAAACCACATACACACCCATTATAAACCCAGAAATTTGACTAAAACCTGCTGAACTTTGAGCCTTGATAGTTTAAAAACGGTAAAAGATTTTGAAAAAAGTTAAATAAGAGTTTAATAGTTGAAGAGTTTGTGTAGAATTTGAAATTTGAATGAAGTCTGTAGTAGTAGTACAAGTTGTTGAAATTGTAGAATGTTTGTAGAAGTTTTGTAGAATGATTTGAAGTTTGTGTAATGCATTTTAAATAGGAAATTATTTGCAGAAAAAGTTGAATAATTTGTAGAATATTAATAGTAGAATGTAGAAAAGTAATAGCAGCTGTGGCATGATTGAGCTGAATCTAGTGGTATAATTTTTATTTTTGTGGGAGAAAATTTGTAGGAGTAGTTAGAGGCCAAAAAACGTACGGAAGAAGAAAAACAACTAGAAAACTGCATTTCCTGCGGAAAGTGCGGTGTGGGTGCCCTCTGCCGCCGCCGGCCCCAGCAGCGCACCTGCTGCCCTTTTTCTGCATGTCTTTTCCCTGTCTCTTACACTCTCTCTCCCCCTCACATTCCTGTTACTCTTCAGCTGTCTCTATACTATAAAGTTTAAAAAGGCCATAAGAGATATATCTTAAAAATGTTGAAATCGGCCTGTGTGTGGTGTGTCTGTCTCTCTATCTATGTGTTTGTGTTTGTGAGAGACAAGGATAAAATGGCCGACATTAAAAATGTAGTCTTGATAGTCTGATATCATACACAGACTTCAATAAAGTTAGTCAAAGGCATGCTTGAGGTTACCAAGCAACCAGGGTGAGCTCACCTGTCAAGGTGTGCAGCTCAGCCTGTATTTTTGTAGATCAGCAGATTTTTATTGTTTGAACACAATGATGTCGATCTGTTTACTGAGCGTCTGTTCAGTGTCTTTGTGTGTGTGTGCGTGTGTCTGTGTGTGTGTGTGCATGCTTGTGTCTGTAGAAATGTTCTAAATGAGTTGAATCTAAAAAAAATAAGATTAAAAGTGTAATAGTACAAGATCCTGTTAAAATGTGTAGTTTGAATTAAGTCTGTAGTAAAGTAGAAGTCATTTAAATTCTAGGTCTGTATAAAGATTTGAAGTTTGTATGATGGATTTGAAATGGTAAAATATTTGTAGAAAAAGTTGAATAATTTGTAGAATATTAATAGTAGAATTGAGTAAAATAATAGTACAATATCTGTGTGTGTGTGTGTGTGTGTGTGTGTGTGTGTGTGTTACTGTGTGTGTGTGTGTGTGTGTGTGTGTGCGCACATTTTACACAGACAAGTTCAAATGAAGTGCCAAGAACTACAAAAATGGCTGTCGCTCGGCTTGTCTGCTGACCCCTCCCCCCTCCTCCTCAAGCAGGGTGAGGTTGCCAAGCAACCTGGGTGAGCTGCAGGTCTCATTAATTAGACACAGGTGTTCCATGCAGCATGTATGTCTCACTGAAATGCACAGTATATGTCTGAATGATCCCCCTCAAAGAGGGCCAAAAAAACCCTCAAGGTATGCCTCGAAACCAAAATCTAAATGACCAGAAGAATGCTCATCGTGTGTATAATGTCTGTGCCAAGTTTCAGGTGAAAATTGTATAAACTTTGGCCTCGAGAGTCAGCGCAAGCACAGGTGCGCCCTGCTCCTTCCGGTAAATTCTCTGCTTCAAAAACCATGGGAGTGAATGAGGCTGTGGATGGGAGTAGTCGATCAATCAATGTGTAGGGACCCAAAACTATACGAGCGACAGCTACAACAGTGGTATCAGTGCTAATACCTCGAATTTTCCTACGTTTTATGTATACATCGTGTCTGTAGTGGAGCATTTGAGCCCACGGTAGTGAAATACGTTTTATTTTTTCACAGATTTTTCTCCCTGCTCCTCACTCTAGCTGATGATGTCATCACTCTAGGAAACCACATACACACCCATTATAAACCCAGAAATTTGACTAAAACCTGCTGAACTTTGAGCCTTGATAGTTTAAAAACGGTAAAAGATTTTGAAAAAAGTTAAATAAGAGTTTAATAGTTGAAGAGTTTGTGTAGAATTTGAAATTTGAATGAAGTCTGTAGTAGTAGTACAAGTTGTTGAAATTGTAGAATGTTTGTAGAAGTTTTGTAGAATGATTTGAAGTTTGTGTAATGCATTTTAAATAGGAAATTATTTGCAGAAAAAGTTGAATAATTTGTAGAATATTAATAGTAGAATGTAGAAAAGTAATAGCAGCTGTGGCATGATTGAGCTGAATCTAGTGGTATAATTTTTATTTTTGTGGGAGAAAATTTGTAGGAGTAGTTAGAGGCCAAAAAACGTACGGAAGAAGAAAAACAACTAGAAAACTGCATTTCCTGCGGAAAGTGCGGTGTGGGTGCCCTCTGCCGCCGCCGGCCCCAGCAGCGCACCTGCTGCCCTTTTTCTGCATGTCTTTTCCCTGTCTCTTACACTCTCTCTCCCCCTCACATTCCTGTTACTCTTCAGCTGTCTCTATACTATAAAGTTTAAAAAGGCCATAAGAGATATATCTTAAAAATGTTGAAATCGGCCTGTGTGTGGTGTGTCTGTCTCTCTATCTATGTGTTTGTGTTTGTGAGAGACAAGGATAAAATGGCCGACATTAAAAATGTAGTCTTGATAGTCTGATATCATACACAGACTTCAATAAAGTTAGTCAAAGGCATGCTTGAGGTTACCAAGCAACCAGGGTGAGCTCACCTGTCAAGGTGTGCAGCTCAGCCTGTATTTTTGTAGATCAGCAGATTTTTATTGTTTGAACACAATGATGTCGATCTGTTTACTGAGCGTCTGTTCAGTGTCTTTGTGTGTGTGTGCGTGTGTCTGTGTGTGTGTGTGCATGCTTGTGTCTGTAGAAATGTTCTAAATGAGTTGAATCTAAAAAAATAAGATTAAAAGTGTAATAGTACAAGATCCTGTTAAAATGTGTAGTTTGAATTAAGTCTGTAGTAAAGTAGAAGTCATTTAAATTCTAGGTCTGTATAAAGATTTGAAGTTTGTATGATGGATTTGAAATGGTAAAATATTTGTAGAAAAAGTTGAATAATTTGTAGAATATTAATAGTAGAATTGAGTAAAATAATAGTACAATATCTGTGTGTGTGTGTGTGTGTGTGTGTGTGTGTGTGTGTGTTACTGTGTGTGTGTGTGTGTGTGTGTGTGTGCGCACATTTTACACAGACAAGTTCAAATGAAGTGCCAAGAACTACAAAAATGGCTGTCGCTCGGCTTGTCTGCTGACCCCTCCCCCCTCCTCCTCAAGCAGGGTGAGGTTGCCAAGCAACCTGGGTGAGCTGCAGGTCTCATTAATTAGACACAGGTGTTCCATGCAGCATGTATGTCTCACTGAAATGCACAGTATATGTCTGAATGATCCCCCTCAAAGAGGGCCAAAAAAACCCTCAAGGTATGCCTCGAAACCAAAATCTAAATGACCAGAAGAATGCTCATCGTGTGTATAATGTCTGTGCCAAGTTTCAGGTGAAAATTGTATAAACTTTGGCCTCGAGAGTCAGCGCAAGCACAGGTGCGCCCTGCTCCTTCCGGTAAATTCTCTGCTTCAAAAACCATGGGAGTGAATGAGGCTGTGGATGGGAGTAGTCGATCAATCAATGTGTAGGGACCCAAAACTATACGAGCGACAGCTACAACAGTGGTATCAGTGCTAATACCTCGAATTTTCCTACGCTTCTATGTATACATCGTGTCTGTAGTGGGGCATTTGAGGGCACGGTAGTGAAATACGTTTTATTTTTTTAGTGATTTTTCTCCCTGCTCCTCACTCTAGCTGATGATGTCATCACTCTAGGAAACCACATACACACCCATTATAAACCCAGAAATTTGACTAAAACCTGCTGAACTTTGAGCCTTGATAGTTTAAAAACGGTAAAAGATTTTGAAAAAAGTTAAATACGAGTTTAATAGTTGAAGAGTTTGTGTAGAATTTGAAATTTGAATGAAGTCTGTAGTAGTAGTACAAGTTGTTGAAATTGTAGAATGTTTGTAGAAGTTTTGTAGAATCATTTGAAGTTTGTGTAATGCATTTTAAATAGGAAATTATTTGCAGAAAAAGTTGAATAATTTGTAGAATATTAATAGTAGAATGTAGAAAAGTAATAGCAGCTGTGGCATGAATGAGCTGAATCTAGTGGTATAATTTTTATTTTTGTGGGACAAAATTTGTAGGAGTAGTTAGAGGCCAAAAAACGTACGGAAGAAGAAAAATAATAATAATAATAAAGATGTAGGATAACAATAGTGTGGGAGCCCTTCAGGCACCCACACCAATAACTAGAAAACTGCATTTCCTGCGGAAAGTGCGGTGTGGGTGCCCTCTGCCGCCGCCGGCCCCAGCGGCGCACCTGCTGCCCTTTTTCTGCATGTCTTTTCCCTGTCTCTTACACTCTCTCTCCCCCTCACATTCCTGTTACTCTTCAGCTGTCTCAATACTATAAAGTTTAAAAAGGCCATAAGATATATATCTTCAAAATGTTGAAATTGGTTGAAAAGAGTAGAATAGTATGAAGTGATACAATGTTGTGTAACACTGTAGAAATTTAGATGAAAAGGTAGAATTGTAGAGAGTAATAGTTATAGTACAAGATCTTGGTGAACTGTGTAGTTTGACTGAACTCTGTAGTAGAAGAAGAGGTTGTTTAAATTGTAGGTCTGTATTAAGATTTGGAGTTTGTATAATGGATTTGAAATGGAAAATATTTGTAGAAAAAGTTGAATAATTTGTAGAATATTAATAGTAGAATTTAGTAAAATATTAGTGTGTGTGTGCATGCTTGTGACAGCTGTGCATGCTCAGTCCCTCTCCCTCTGACCCTCTGACACAAAAGTTTCAAATGAAGTCCCTCAAAGAGAAAATCCTGTATTAATACAACAAGCTGTGTCATCATTGCCTTCTTACTGGGCTCTTATTTTTAAGGGACTCTTATTTTGAAAAACTGTGTGTGTGCTTGTTCTGTTTGTGTGTGTGTGTGCATCTGCCTGTCTGTCTGCCTGTGTGTGGTGTGTCTGTCTCTCTATCTATGTGTTTGTGTTTGTGAGAGACAAGGATAAAATGGCCGACATTAAAAATGTAGTCTTGATAGTCTGATATCATACACAGACTTCAATAAAGTTAGTCAAAGGCATGCTTGAGGTTACCAAGCAACCAGGGTGAGCTCACCTGTCCAGGTGTGCAGCTCAGCCTGTATTGATCGTAGATCAGCAGATTTTTATTGTTTGAACACAATGATGTCGATCTGTTTACTGAGCGTCTGTTCAGTGTCTGTATGTGTGTCTGTGTGTGTGTGTGTGTGTGTGTGTGTGTGTGTGTGTGTGTGTGCGTGCTTGTGTCTGTAGAAATGTTCTAAATGAGTTGAATCTAAAAAAAATAAGATTAAAAGTGTAATAGTACAAGATCCTGTTAAAATGTGTAGTTTGAATTAAGTCTGTAGTAAAGTAGAAGTCATTTAAATTGTAGGTCTGTATAAAGATTTGAAGTTTGTATGATGGATTTGAAATGGTAAAATATTTGTAGAAAAAGTTGAATAATTTGTAGAATATTAATAGTAGAATTTAGTAAAATAATAGTACAATATCTGTGTGTGTTTGTGTGTGTGTGTGTGTGTGTGTGTGTGTTACTGTGTGTGTGTGTGTGTGTGTGTGTGTGCACATTTTACACAGACAAGTTCAAATGAAGTGCCAAGAACTACAAAAATGGCTGTCGCTCGGCTTGTCTGCAGACCCCTCCCCCCCTCCTCCTCAAGCAGGGTGAGGTTGCCAAGCAACCTGAGCTGCAGGTCTCATTAATTAGACACAGGTGTTCCATGCAGCATGTATGTCTCACTGAAATGCACAGTATATGTCTGAATGATCCCCCTCAAAGAGGGCCAAAAAAACCCTCAAGGTATGCCTCGAAACCAAAATCTAAATGACCAGAAGAATGTTCATCGTGTGTATAATGTCTGTGCCAAGTTTCAGGTGAAAATTGTATAAACTTTGGCCTTGAGAGTCAGAGCAAGCACAGGTGCGCCCTGCTCTTTCCGGTAAATTCTCTGCTTCAAAAACCATGGGAGTGAATGAGGCTGTGGATGGGAGTAGTCGATCAATCAACGTGTAGGGACCCAAAACTATACAAGCGACAGCTACAACAGTGGTATCAGTGCGATTACCTCGAATTTTCCTACGTTTTATGTATACATCGTGTCTGTAGTGGAGCATTTGAGCCCACGGTAGTGAAATACGTTTTATTTTTTCACAGATTTTTCTCCCTGCTCCTCACTCTAGCTGATGATGTCATCACTCTAGGAAACCACATACACACCCATTATAAACCCAGAAATTTGACTAAAACCTGCTGAACTTTGAGCCTTGATAGTTTAAAAACGGTAAAAGATTTTGAAAAAAGTTAAATAAGAGTTTAATAGTTGAAGAGTTTGTGTAGAATTTGAAATTTGAATGAAGTCTGTAGTAGTAGTACAAGTTGTTGAAATTGTAGAATGTTTGTAGAAGTTTTGTAGAATGATTTGAAGTTTGTGTAATGCATTTTAAATAGGAAATTATTTGCAGAAAAAGTTGAATAATTTGTAGAATATTAATAGTAGAATGTAGAAAAGTAATAGCAGCTGTGGCATGATTGAGCTGAATCTAGTGGTATAATTTTTATTTTTGTGGGAGAAAATTTGTAGGAGTAGTTAGAGGCCAAAAAACGTACGGAAGAAGAAAAACAACTAGAAAACTGCATTTCCTGCGGAAAGTGCGGTGTGGGTGCCCTCTGCCGCCGCCGGCCCCAGCAGCGCACCTGCTGCCCTTTTTCTGCATGTCTTTTCCCTGTCTCTTACACTCTCTCTCCCCCTCACATTCCTGTTACTCTTCAGCTGTCTCTATACTATAAAGTTTAAAAAGGCCATAAGAGATATATCTTAAAAATGTTGAAATCGGCCTGTGTGTGGTGTGTCTGTCTCTCTATCTATGTGTTTGTGTTTGTGAGAGACAAGGATAAAATGGCCGACATTAAAAATGTAGTCTTGATAGTCTGATATCATACACAGACTTCAATAAAGTTAGTCAAAGGCATGCTTGAGGTTACCAAGCAACCAGGGTGAGCTCACCTGTCAAGGTGTGCAGCTCAGCCTGTATTTTTGTAGATCAGCAGATTTTTATTGTTTGAACACAATGATGTCGATCTGTTTACTGAGCGTCTGTTCAGTGTCTTTGTGTGTGTGTGCGTGTGTCTGTGTGTGTGTGTGCATGCTTGTGTCTGTAGAAATGTTCTAAATGAGTTGAATCTAAAAAAAATAAGATTAAAAGTGTAATAGTACAAGATCCTGTTAAAATGTGTAGTTTGAATTAAGTCTGTAGTAAAGTAGAAGTCATTTAAATTCTAGGTCTGTATAAAGATTTGAAGTTTGTATGATGGATTTGAAATGGTAAAATATTTGTAGAAAAAGTTGAATAATTTGTAGAATATTAATAGTAGAATTGAGTAAAATAATAGTACAATATCTGTGTGTGTGTGTGTGTGTGTGTGTGTGTGTGTTACTGTGTGTGTGTGTGTGTGTGTGTGTGCGCACATTTTACACAGACAAGTTCAAATGAAGTGCCAAGAACTACAAAAATGGCTGTCGCTCGGCTTGTCTGCTGACCCCTCCCCCCTCCTCCTCAACCTGGGTGAGCTGCAGGTCTCATTAATTAGACACAGGTGTTCCATGCAGCATGTATGTCTCACTGAAATGCACAGTATATGTCTGAATGATCCCCCTCAAAGAGGGCCAAAAAAACCCTCAAGGTATGCCTCGAAACCAAAATCTAAATGACCAGAAGAATGCTCATCGTGTGTATAATGTCTGTGCCAAGTTTCAGGTGAAAATTGTATAAACTTTGGCCTCGAGAGTCAGCGCAAGCACAGGTGCGCCCTGCTCCTTCCGGTAAATTCTCTGCTTCAAAAACCATGGGAGTGAATGAGGCTGTGGATGGGAGTAGTCGATCAATCAATGTGTAGGGACCCAAAACTATACGAGCGACAGCTACAACAGTGGTATCAGTGCTAATACCTCGAATTTTCCTACGCTTCTATGTATACATCGTGTCTGTAGTGGGGCATTTGAGGGCACGGTAGTGAAATACGTTTTATTTTTTTAGTGATTTTTCTCCCTGCTCCTCACTCTAGCTGATGATGTCATCACTCTAGGAAACCACATACACACCCATTATAAACCCAGAAATTTGACTAAAACCTGCTGAACTTTGAGCCTTGATAGTTTAAAAACGGTAAAAGATTTTGAAAAAAGTTAAATACGAGTTTAATAGTTGAAGAGTTTGTGTAGAATTTGAAATTTGAATGAAGTCTGTAGTAGTAGTACAAGTTGTTGAAATTGTAGAATGTTTGTAGAAGTTTTGTAGAATCATTTGAAGTTTGTGTAATGCATTTTAAATAGGAAATTATTTGCAGAAAAAGTTGAATAATTTGTAGAATATTAATAGTAGAATGTAGAAAAGTAATAGCAGCTGTGGCATGAATGAGCTGAATCTAGTGGTATAATTTTTATTTTTGTGGGACAAAATTTGTAGGAGTAGTTAGAGGCCAAAAAACGTACGGAAGAAGAAAAATAATAATAATAATAAAGATGTAGGATAACAATAGTGTGGGAGCCCTTCAGGCACCCACACCAATAACTAGAAAACTGCATTTCCTGCGGAAAGTGCGGTGTGGGTGCCCTCTGCCGCCGCCTGCCCCAGCGGCGCACCTGCTGCCCTTTTTCTGCATGTCTTTTCCCTGTCTCTTACACTCTCTCTCCCCCTCACATTCCTGTTACTCTTCAGCTGTCTCAATACTATAAAGTTTAAAAAGGCCATAAGAGATATATCTTAAAAATGTTGAAATTGGTTGAAAAGAGTAGAATAGTATGAAGTGATACAATGTTGTGTAACACTGTAGAAATTTAGATGAAAAGGTAGAATTGTAGAGAGTAATAGTTATAGTACAAGATCTTGGTGAACTGTGTAGTTTGACTGAACTCTGTAGTAGAAGAAGAGGTCGTTTAAATTGTAGGTCTGTATTAAGATTTGGAGTTTGTATAATGGATTTGAAATGGAAAATATTTGTAGAAAAAGTTGAATAATTTGTAGAATATTAATAGTAGAATTTAGTAAAATATTAGTGTGTGTGTGCATGCTTGTGACAGCTGTGCATGCTCAGTCCCTCTCCCTCTGACCCTCTGACACAAAAGTTTCAAATGAAGTCCCTCGAAGAGAAAATCCTGTATTAATACAACAAGCTGTGTCATCATTGCCTTCTTACTTGGCTCTTATTTTTAAGGGACTCTTTTTTTGAAAAACTGTGTGTGTGCTTGTTCTGTTTGTGTGTGTGTGTGCATCTGCCTGTCTGTCTGCCTGTGTGTGGTGTGTCTGTCTCTCTATCTATGTGTTTGTGTTTGTGAGAGACAAGGATAAAATGGCCGACATTAAAAATGTAGTCTTGATAGTCTGATATCATACACAGACTTCAATAAAGTTAGTCAAAGGCATGCTTGAGGTTACCAAGCAACCAGGGTGAGCTCACCTGTCCAGGTGTGCAGCTCAGCCTGTATTGATCGTAGATCAGCAGATTTTTATTGTTTGAACACAATGATGTCGATCTGTTTACTGAGCGTCTGTTCAGTGTCTGTATGTGTGTCTGTGTGTGTGTGTGTGTGTGTGTGTGTGTGTGTGTGTGCTTGTGTCTGTAGAAATGTTCTAAATGAGTTGAATCTAAAAAAAATAAGATTAAAAGTGTAATAGTTCAAGATCCTGTTAAAATGTGTAGTTTGAATTAAGTCTGTAGTAAAGTAGAAGTCATTTAAATTGTAGGTCTGTATAAAGATTTGAAGTTTGTATGATGCATTTGAAATGGTAAAATATTTGTAGAAAAAGTTGAATAATTTGTAGAATATTAATATTAGAATTGAGTAAAATAATAGTACAATATCTGTGTGTGTGTGTGTGTGTGTGTGTGTGTGTGTGTTACTGTCTGTGTGTGTGTGTGTGTGTGCGCGCACATTTTACACAGACAAGTTCAAATGAAGTGCCAAGAACTACAAAAATGGCTGTCGCTCGGCTTGTCTGCTGACCCCTCCCCCCTCCTCCTCAAGCAGGGTGAGGTTGCCAAGCAACCTGGGTGAGCTGCAGGTCTCATTAATTAGACACAGGTGTTCCATGCAGCATGTATGTCTCACTGAAATGCACAGTATATGTCTGAATGATCCCCCTCAAAGAGGGCCCAAAAAACCCTCAAGGTATGCCTCGAAACCAAAATCTAAATGACCAGAAGAATGCTCATCGTGTGTATAATGTCTGTGCCAAGTTTCAGGTGAAAATTGTATAAACTTTGGCCTCGAGAGTCAGAGCTAGCACAGGTGCGCCCTGCTCCTTCCGGTAAATTCTCTGCTTCAAAAACCATGGGAGTGAATGAGGCTGTGGATGGGAGTAGTCGATCAATCAACGGGTAGGGACCCAAAACTATACGAGCGACAGCTACAACAGTGGTATCAGTGCGATTACCTCGAATTTTCCTACGTTTTATGTATACATCGTGTCTGTAGTGGAGCATTTGAGCCCACGGTAGTGAAATACGTTTTATTTTTTCACAGATTTTTCTCCCTGCTCCTCACTCTAGCTGATGATGTCATCACTCTAGGAAACCACATACACACCCATTATAAACCCAGACATTTGACTAAAACCCGCTGAAATTTGAACCTTGATAGTTTAAAAACGGTAAAAGATTTTGAAAAAAGTTAAATACGAGTTTAATAGTTGAAGAGTTTGTGTAGAATTTGAAATTTGAATGAAGTCTGTAGTAGTAGTACAAGTTGTTGAAATTGTAGAATGTTTGTAGAAGTTTTGTAGAATAATTTGAAGTTTGTGTAATGCATTTTAAATAGGAAATTATTTGCAGAAAAAGTTGAATAATTTGTAGAATATTAATAGTAGAATGTAGAAAAGTAATAGCACCTGTGGCATGAATGAGCTGAATCTAGTGGTATAATTTTTATTTTTGTGGGACAAAATTTGTAGGAGTAGTTAGAGGCCAAAAAACGTACGGAAGAAGAAAAATAACTAGAAAATTCCCGCAGAAATTTTGGAAGTGACGAGTGGGCTGTTGCCGGGGTTCTGTATTTAAAAAGCACACCTCAAACAGTAATTTTTAACATGTATATTTAGACACATTTATAACAGAGACAGCTTCAACAGTGTTATCAGTGGGTGTGTGTGTGTGTGTCTGTGTTGCTGTGTGTGTGTGTGTGTGTGTAACCCTTCTGAAGCAGAAAAGTATTAGTAATGATAATAATAACTTTAACTAATGGCCAGAATAAGAAACAGAAGATTTAAATTCGACTACGGAGCCCAGGTGTAACCAACTGATGCACAAGAACGACACGACACTGTGGCTCTTTTTGTTAATGAAAACAATGCTCCCCTATTTTAATATGAAGCTGGGGAGAATAATAAAACACATGAAATACATACAACAGCCTTACCCGGGTAGGTATAGAAAATAACAAACAAAATCAAAGGTTTTCGCAGCTGCGTGTGGTTTTTCTTATTGTTCTGTTCACTTCACTCTATGTGCACCCTTTAGGTGTCAGTCCAGCCACACGGTTGTGTGGGTGTGTGTGTATTTGTAAAAGTGAGCAAAAGGATTCAATTCACGGTGTACGTCTAAGATCCTCCAGGGTCCGGCTCGCCATCGTCTCTCTCTGGCTCCGTCCTCCAGACAGGCTCTTTCCAAATCCAAGGGTTCCTCAAAAACCTGACCTACAATAAGTAGGATCAGAACATATTTCTTCAATTTCTCAGATCTTAAATTATCAATTATTGTACATAAATCACTTTAAATTGTCTCTATATTATGTAGAGGATAAGTGCTTTAACTAACTTGTATTGCAAAATAAGATCACAATTTCTTAGTAGCAAAAGGTGAATAATTCAAAGTATATTATGATACCAAATGATTATTTTTCAAACAGTACCATCACATATATATATGCTATTAACATAGCAATTAACATATTAATTATCACAAATAACCAAAATGTAAACTCTTGTAATGTTCACAGTAAGAAACCATAACTTAATGTGCTTAAAATAAACAAATATGTTCACAGTCACACACACATGGCACATCATAACTCAAGTAAAAGCTAGACAAAATTGTTACATTAGAGCTTGGTGTGACTGGCAGTGCTGATTAGCCCCGGAGCTAGTGCTCCGATGTTAGCATTGAGCTAGTGGTTAGCTCACAGAGTTAGCCGTTTAGCTTGTAGAATTAGCGTTTTAGCATTTAGCATTAGCACAGCAGGACGATCTCTCACCGCTGCGATTCTCCACCCGAGCGAATCCTCCAACTGCACTCCTGCAGATTGTGGTCGTCCGGGGAGATTCCTCCTTTGGTTTTGTCCGAGTTTTTAATCACTTTTTTTCCCAGTTTATCCACTTTTATGTTTTCTTCGTCCTGACATTAAGACCGTGTCCAGAACATGCTTCCTCTTGCTCCTTCTAGAGGCTTCGGCGAAAAGTGAACCTGCGTCAGGTGGGATTACAGACTGCGTCTGCCCCTCCGACTGTATAACAGACCGGGACCACAACTCATCCCTTTCAAATTAACGTTCCCCTAGTTTTTCTACAAGAATAACCACAAATAGTCTTTTCTTCATGAATTTGACAGTCTTTTAACTCACATATTCTCTCTCTCTTTTAGATATAAAATATACCTTTTTAATACACATGTTTTTAATCTGGGTTACATGTGTGTCTATGTTACTGTGTGTCTATGTTACTGTGTGTGTGTGTGTGTGTGTGTGTGTGTGTGTGTGTGTGTGTTACTGTGTGTGTGTGTGTGTGTATAATAATAATGCCATGAAACACGCAGAAGATCAATAGTTGCTTTCTAGCAGCTATTGTGTGTGTCTGTGTCTGCTGGCCCCTCCCCCTCTCCTCTTGATGCAGGCGAAGGTTGCCAAGCAACCAGGACCAACTGTAACCAGCAGAGCAGTTACTACAGTTATGTCACTTAGAAATTGTGTGTGGTTTTTCTTATTGTTCTGTTCACTTCACTATATGTGCACCCTTTAGGTGTCAGTCCAGCCACACGGTTGTGTAGGTGTGTGTGTATGTGTAAAAGTGAGCAAAAGGATTCAATTCACGGTGTACGTCTAAGATCCTCCAGGGTCCGGCTCGCCATCAACGTCTCTCTCTGGCTCCGTCCTCCAGACAGGCTCTATCCAAATCCAAGGGTTCCTCAAAAACCTGACCTACAATAAGTAGGATCAGAACATATTTCTTCAATTTCTCAGATCTTAAATTATGAATTATTGTACATAAATCACTTTAAATTGTCTCTATATTATGTAGAGGATAAGTGCTTTAACTAACTTGTATTGCAAAATAAGATCACAATTTCTCAGTAGCAAAAGGTGAATAATTCAAAGTATATTATGATACCAAATGATTATTTTTCGAACAGTACCATCACATATATATATATATATGCTATCAACATAGCAATTAACATATTAATTATCACAAATAACCAAAATGTAAACTCTTGTAATGTTCACAGTAAGAAACCATAATTTAATGTGCTTAAAATAAACAAATATGTTCACAGTCACACACATGGCACACCATAACTCAAGTAAAAGCTAGACAAAATTGTTACATCAGAGCTTGGTGTGACTGGCAGTGCTGATTAGCCCCGGAGCTAGCGCTCCGATATTAGCATTGAGCTAGTACTTAGCTCACGGAGTTAGCCGTTTAGCTTGTAGAATTAGCGTTTTAGCACTTAGCATTAGCACAGCAGGACGATCTCTCACCGCTGCGATTCTCCACCCGAGCGAATCCTCCAACTGCACTCCTGCAGATTGTGGTCGTCCGGGGAGATTCCTCCTTTGGTTTTGTCCGAGTTTTTAATCACTTTTTTTCCCAGTTTATCCACTTTTATGTTTTCTTCGTCCTGACATTAAGACCGTGTCCAGAACATGCTTCCTCTTGCTCCTTCTAGAGGCTTCGGCGAAAAGTGAACCTGCGTCAGGTGGGATTACAGACTGCGTCTGCCCCTCCGACTGTATAACAGACCGGGACCACAACTCATCCCTTTCAAATTAACGTTCCCCTAGTTTTTCTACAAGAATAACCACAAATAGTCTTTTCTTCATGAATTTGACAGTCTTTTAACTCACATATTCTCTCTCTCTTTTAGATATAAAATATACCTTTTTAATACACATGTTTTTAATCTGGGTTACATGTGTGTCTATGTTACTGTGTGTCTATGTTACTGTGTGTGTGTGTGTGTGTGTGTGTGTGTGTGTGTGTGTGTGTGTTACTGTGTGTGTGTGTGTGTGTATAATAATAATGCCATGAAACACGCAGAAGATCAATAGTTGCTTTCTAGCAGCTATTGTGTGTGTCTGTGTCTGCTGGCCCCTCCCCCTCTCCTCTTGATGCAGGCGAAGGTTGCCAAGCAACCAGGACCAACTGTAACCAGCAGAGCAGTTACTACAGTTATGTCACTTAGAAATTGTGTGTGGTTTTTCTTATTGTTCTGTTCACTTCACTATATGTGCACCCTTTAGGTGTCAGTCCAGCCACACGGTTGTGTAGGTGTGTGTGTATGTGTAAAAGTGAGCAAAAGGATTCAATTCACGGTGTACGTCTATGATCCTCCAGGGTCCGGCTCGCCATCAACGTCTCTCGCTGGCTCCGTCCTCCAGACAGGCTCTATCCAAATCCAAGGGTTCCTAAAAAACCTGACCTACAATAAGTAGGATCAGAACATATTTCTTCAATTTCTCAGATCTTAAATTATGAATTATTGTACATAAATCACTTTAAATTGTCTCTATATTATGTAGAGGATAAGTGCTTTAACTAACTTGTATTGCAAAATAAGATCACAATTTCTCAGTAGCAAAAGGTGAATAATTCAAAGTATATTATGATACCAAATGATTATTTTTCAAACAGTACCATCACATATATATATGCTATTAACATAGCAATTAACATATTAATTATCACAAATAACCAAAATGTAAACTCTTGTAATGTTCACAGTAAGAAACCATAACTTAATGTGCTTAAAATAAACAAATATGTTCACAGTCACACACACATGGCACATCATAACTCAAGTAAAAGCTAGACAAAATTGTTACGTTAGAGCTTGGTGTGACTGGCAGTGCTGATTAGCCCCGGAGCTAGCGCTCCGATGTTAGCATTGAGCTAGTGGTTAGCTCACGGAGTTAGCCGTTTAGCTTGTAAAATTAGCGTTTTAGCATTTAGCATTAGCACAGCAGGACGATCTCTCACCGCTGCGATTCTCCACCCGAGCGAATCCTCCAACTGCACTCCTGCAGATCGTGGTCGTCCGGGGAGATTCCTCCTTTGGTTTTGTCCGAGTTTTTAATCACTTTTTTTTTCCCAGTTTATCCACTTTTATGTTTTCTTCGTCCTGACATTAAGACCGTGTCCAGAACATGCTTCCTCTTGCTCCTTCTAGAGGCTTCGGCGAAAAGTGAACCTGCGTCAGGTGGGATTACAGACTGCGTCTGCCCCTCCGACTGTATGACAGACCGGGACCACAACTCATCCCTTTCAAATTAACGTTCCCCTAGTTTTTCTACAAGAATGACCACAAATAGTCTTTTCTTCATGAATTTGACAGTCTTTTAACTCACATATTCTCTCTCTCTTTTGAATATAAAATATACCTTTTTAATACACATGTTTTTTATCTGGGTTACATGTGTGTCTATGTTACTGTGTGTCTATGTTACTGTGTGTGTGTGTGTGTGTGTGTGTGTGTCTGTGTTACTGTGTGTGTGTGTGTGTGTGTGTGTGTATAATAATAATGCCATGAAACACGCAGAAGATCAATAGTTGCTTGCTAGCAGCTATTGTGTGTGTCTGTGTCTGCTGGCCCCTCCCCCTCTCCTCTTGAAGCAGGCGAAGGTTGCCAAGCAACCAGGACCAACTGTCACAAGCAGAGCAGTTACTGCAGTTATGTCACTTAGAAATGGAAAGAAAATGCTGAGACCTCCTCTCGAACAGGAAGGATTTCTGACCAGAACCGCATCTCCAATCACTGAACCGACTTAACCACAAGCAACATGAGACCTTCCTGATCGTTTTACATATTTGTTTGGTGTCGATAAATAAAGAAATGTGTCCTTAAGAGCAAGAGAGAGAAAGGTTACTTCTGCTTTGCTCCATAAAAAGTCCAGCCGTTTTAACATGGCAGTCTATGGGGCTGTGGATGGGTGTTGGTGGCGCAGCTTTGTGTGTTACGCCAAAACTATAAGGCTGACAGCTTTGGCAGGCGAATGTGAGTGAGACGACAAATTTTCCTACGTTTATATGTATAAATCTCGTCTGTGGTGGTACATTTGAGGCCACGGCAGTCAAATACGTTTTATTTTCTCACTGATTTTTCTCCCTGCTCCTCACTCTAGCTGATGATGTCATCCACTCTAGCAAAAACATTCCGCCACATACACACCCATTATAAACCCAGAAATTTGACTAAAAACCTGCTCAACTTTGAGCCTTGATAGTTTAAAAACGGTTAAAGCTGTCGATGAGTGTAGTGAATCCGTGAAGAAAGGCAAGCATACCTCCTTTTAAAAGTTTAAATTAAGTCTCTCGGTGGAAGTATGCCAGAGCAGTTCATTGTTGAAAATGCCTGTTGAAATGTACTTTGCCCCATTCATTCCCTATGGGATTTTTCGAATAAATTCGCGAAAAACTAACTAGACAATTCCCGCAGAAATTTTGTAAGTGACGAGTGGGCTGTTGCCGGGGTTCTGTATTTAAAAAGCACACCTCAAACAGTAAAAATTACTGTAACATGTATATTTAGACACATTTATAACAGAGACAGCTTCAACAGTGTTATCAGTGGGCGTGTGTGTGTCTGTGTTGCTGTGTGTGTGTGTGTGTAACCCTTCTGAAGCAGAAAAGTATTAGTAATGATAATAATAACTTTAACTAATGGCCAGAATAAGAAACAGAAGATTTAAATTCGACTACGGAGCCCAGGTGTAACCAACTGATGCCCAAGAACGACACGACACTGTGGCTCTTTTTGTTAATGAGAACAATGCTCCTCTATTTTAATATGAAGCTGGGGAGAATAATAAAACACATGAAATACATACAACCGCCTTACCTGGGTAGGTATAGAAAATAACAAACAAAATAAAAGGTTTTCGCAGCTGCGTGTGGTTTTTCTTATTGTTCTGTTCACTTCACTATATGTGCACCCTTTAGGTGTCAGTCCAGCCACACGGTTGTGTGGGTGTGTGTGTATGTGTAAAAGTGAGCAAAAGGATTCAATTCACAGTGTACGTCTAAGATTCTCCAGGGTCTGGCTCCGTTACTGTGTGTGTGTGTGTGTGTGTGTGTGTGTGTGTGTGTGTGTGTGTCTATGTTACTGTGTGTGTGTGTGTGTGTATAATAATAATAATGCCATGAAACACCCAGTTGGAAATCCTGACAAAGAGAGAGAGAGAGAGAGAGAGTGTGTGTGTGTGTGTGTGTGTGTGTGTGTGTGTGTGTGTGTGTGTGTGTGCTAACGCTCTCTGTCTGCCATTTTACACAGACGAGTTCACATTAAGTGCCAAGAACTACAAAAATGGCTGTGCTCGGCTTCTGTCTGCTGGCCCCTCCCCCCTCTCCTCTTGAAGCAGATGAAGGTTGCCAAGCAACCAGGACCAACTGTAACCAGTTACTGGTTACTGGTAACAGTTACTGCAGTTATGTCACTTAGAAATTGAGAGAAAATGCTGAGACCTCCTCTCGAACAGGAAGGATATCTGACCAGAACCGTATCTCCAATCATTGAACCGACTTAACCACAAGCAACATAAGACCTTCCTGATCGTTTTACATATTTGTTTGGTGTCGATAAATAAAGAAATGTGTCCTTAAGAGCAAGAGAGAGAAAGGTTACTTCTGCTTTCCTCCATAAAATGTCCAGCCGTTTTAACATGGCAGTCTATGGGGCTGTGGATGGGTGTTGGTGGCGCATCTTTGTGTGTTACACCAAAACTATAAGGCTGACAGCTTTGGTAGGCGAATGTGAGTGAGACGACAAATTTTCCTACGTTTATATGTACAAATCACGTCTGTAGTGGTACATTTGAGGCCACGGCAGTCAAATACTTTTTTTTTTTTCACTGATTTTTCTCCCTGCTCCTCACTCTAGCGGGTGATGTCATCCACTCTAGCAAAAACATTCCGCCACATACACACCCATTATAAACCCAGAAATTTGACTAAAAACCTGCTCAACTTTGAGCCTTGATAGTTTAAAAACGGTAAAAGCTGTCGATGAGTGTAGTGAATCCGTGAAGAGAAGGCAAGCATACCTCCGTTTAAAAGTTTAAATTAAGTCCCTCGGTGGAAGTATGCCAGAGCAGTTCATTGTTGAAAATGTCTGTTGAAATTTACTTCGCCCCATTCATTCCCTATGGGATTTTTTTCTCAGTTTTTCGCGAATAAATTCGCGAAAAACTCGTGAATCTCTTAGAAAAGTAATAGCACTCGATTCGGGATCAAGACGCACGTTTTGATACATCATTTGTTGGGGTCCTCGCACCGCTGCGGGCCGCATTAATGTTCGAAAAAGGGCGGAAAATGAATAATAATAATAACTAGAAAATTCCCGCAGAAATTTTGAAAGTGACGAGTGGGCTGTTGCCGGGGTTCTGTATTTAAAAAGCACACCTCAAATAGTCATTTTTAACATGTATATTTACACACATTTATAACAGAGACAGCTTCAACAGTGCTATCAGTGGGTGGGTGTGTGTCTGTTGCTGTGTGTGTGTGTGTGTGTAACCCTTCTGAAGCAGAAAAGTATTAGTAATGATAATAATAACTTTAACTAATGGCCAGAATAAGAAACAGAAGATTTAAATTCGACTACGGAGCCCAGGTGTAACCAACTGATGCCCAAGAACGACACGATACTGTGGCTCTTTTTGTTAATGAGAACAATGCTCCCCTATTTTAATATGAAGCTGGGGAGAATAATAAAACACATGAAATACATACAACAGCCTTACCCTGGTAGGTATAGAAAATACCAAACAAAATAAAAGGTTTTCGCAGCTGCGTGTGGTTCTTCTTATTGTTCTGTTCACTTCACTATATGTGCACCCTTTAGGTGTCAGTCCAGCCACACGGTTGTGTGGGTGTGTGTGTATGTGTAAAAGTGAGCAAAAGGATTCAATTCACGGTGTACGTCTAAGATTCTCCAGGGTCCGGCTCGCCATCAACGTCTCTCTCTGGCTCCGTCCTCCAGACAGGCTCTATCCAAATCCAAGGGTTCCTCAAAAACCTGACCTACAATAAGTAGGATCAGAACATATTTCTTCAATTTCTCAGATCTTAAATTATGAATTATTGTACATAAATCACTTTAAATTGTCTCTATATTATGTAGAGGATAAGTGCTTTAACTAACTTGTATTGCAAAATAAGATCACAATTTCTCAGTAGCAAAAGGTGAATAATTCAAAGTATATTATGATACCAAATGATTATTTTTCGAACAGTACCATCACATATATATATGCTATTAACATATTAATTATCACAAATAACCAAAATGTAAACTCTTGTAATGTTCACAGTAAGAAACCATAACTTAATGTGCTTAAAATAAACAAATATGTTCACAGTCACACACATGGCACACCATAACTCAAGTAAAAGCTAGACAAAATTGTTACATCAGAGCTTGGTGTGACTGGCAGTGCTGATTAGCCCCGGAGCTAGCGCTCCGATATTAGCATTGAGCTAGTACTTAGCTCACGGAGTTAGCCGTTTAGCTTGTAGAATTAGCGTTTTAGCACTTAGCATTAGCACAGCAGGACGATCTCTCACCGCTGCGATTCTCCACCCGAGCGAATCCTCCAACTGCACTCCTGCAGATCGTGGTCGTCCGGGGAGATTCCTCCTTTGGTTTTGTCCGAGTTTTTAATCACTTTTTTCCAGTTTATCCACTTTTATGTTTTCTCCGTCCTGACATTAAAACCGTGTCCAGAACATGCTTCCTCTTGCTCCTTCTAGAGGCTACGGCGAAATGTGAACCTGCGTCAGGTGGGATTACAGACCGCGTCTGCTCCTCCGACTGTATGACAGATCGGGACCACAACTCATCCCTTTCAAATTAAAGTTCCCCTAGTTTTTCTACAAGAATAACCACAAATAGTCTTTTCTTCATGAATTTGACAGTCTTTTAACTCACATATTCTCTCTCTCTTTTAGATATAAAATATACCTTTTTAATACACATGTTTTTTTATCTGGGTTACATGTGTGTCTATGTTACTGTGTGTGTGTGTGTGTGTCTGTGTTACTGTGTGTGTGTGTATGTGTGTGTGTGCGCGCCCGCCCCCCCCCCCCCCCCCTCCTCCTCAAGCAGGGTGAGCTGCAGGTCTCATTAATTAGACACAGGTGTTCATGCAGCATGTCTGTCTCACTGAAATGCACAGTATATGTCTGAATGATCCCCGTCAAAGAGGGCCAAAAAAAACCCTATATGGTATGCCTCAAACCAAAATCTGAAATGACCAGAAGAATGCTCATCGTGTGTATAATGTCTGTGCCAAGTTTCAGGCGAAAATTGTATAAACTTTGGCCTCGAGAGTCAGAGCAAGCACAGGTGCGCCCTGCTCCTTCCGGTAAATTCTCTGCTTCAAAAACCATGGGAGTGAATGAGGCTGTGGATGGGAGTAGTCGATCAATTAACGTGTAGGGACCCAAAACTATACGAGCGACAGCTACAACAGTGGTATCAGTGCGATTACCTCGAATTTTCCTACGTTTTATGTATACTTGGTGTCTGTAGTGGAGCATTTGAGCCCACGGTAGTGAAATACGTTTTATTTTTTCACAGATTTTTCTCCCTGCTCCTCACTCTAGCTGATGATGTCATCCACTCTAGCAAAAACATTCCGCCACATACACACCCATTATAAACCCAGAAATTTGACTAAAAACCTGCTCAACTTTGAGCCTTGATAGTTTAAAAACGGTAAAAGCTGTCGATGAGTGTAGTGAATCCATGAAGAGAAGGCAACCATACCTCCGTTTTTAGTTTTTAAATGAAGTCTCTCGGTGAAAGTATGCCAGAGCAGTTCATTGTTGAAAATGTCTGTTGAAATTTATTTTTCTTCGGGCCTCCCCATTCATTCTTTATGGGAAATTATTCTCAGTTTTTCGCGAATAAATTCGCGAAAAACACGCGAATCTCTTAGAAAAGTAATAGCACTCGATTCGGGATCAAGACGCACGTTTTGATATATCATTTGTTGGGGTCCTCGCACCGCTGCGGGCCGCATTAATGTTCGAAAAAGGGCGGAAAATGAATAATAATAATAATGCCAAGAAACACACAGAAGAACAATAGTTGACGAGTGCCTACGGCACTCGTCACTAACTAGAAAATTCCCGCAGAAATTTTGAAAGTGACGAGTGGGCTGTTGCCGGGGTTCTGTATTTAAAAAGCACACCTCAAATAGTCATTTTTAACATGTATATTTAGACACATTTATAACAGAGACAGCTTCAACAGTGCTATCAGTGGGTGGGTGTGTGTCTGTTGCTGTGTGTGTGTGTGTGTGTAACCCTTCTGAAGCAGAAAAGTATTAGTAATGATAATAATAACTTTAACTAATGGCCAGAATAAGAAACAGAAGATTTAAATTCGACTACGGAGCCCAGGTGTAACCAACTGATGGCCAAGAACGACACGACACTGTGGCTCTTTTTGTTAATGAGAACAATGCTCCCCTATTTTAATATGAAGCTGGGGAGAATAATAAAACACATGAAATACATACAACAGCCTTACCCTGGTAGGTATAGAAAATACCAAACAAAATAAAAGGTTTTCGCAGCTGCGTGTGGTTTTTCTTATTGTTCTGTTCACTTCACTATATGTGCACCCTTTAGGTGTCAGTCCAGCCACACGGTTGTGTGGGTGTGTGTGTATGTGTAAAAGTGAGCAAAAGGATTCAATTCACGGTGTACGTCTAAGATCCTCCAGGGTCCGGCTCGCCATCAACGTCTCTCTCTGGCTCCGTCCTCCAGACAGGCTCTATCCAAATCCAAGGGTTCTTCAAAAACCTGACCTACAATAAGTAGGATCAGAACATATTTCTTCAATTTCTCAGATCTTAAATTATGAATTATTGTACATAAATCACTTTAAATTGTCTCTATATTATGTAGAGGATAAGTGCTTTAACTAACTTGTATTGCAAAATAAGATCACAATTTCTCAGTAGCAAAAGGTGAATAATTCAAAGTATATTATGATACCAAATGATTATTTTTCGAACAGTACCATCACATATATATATGCTATTAACATAGCAATTAACATATTAATTATCACAAATAACCAAAATGTAAACTCTTGTAATGTTCACAGTAGGAAACCATAACTTAATGTGCTTAAAATAAACAAATATGTTCACAGTCACACACATGGCACACCATAACTCAAGTAAAAGCTAGACAAAATTGTTACATCAGAGCTTGGTGTGACTGGCAGTGCTGATTAGCCCCGGAGCTAGCGCTCCGATATTAGCATTGAGCTAGTGGTTAGGTCACGGAGTTAGCCGTTTAGCTTGTAGAATTAGCGTTTTAGCATTTAGCATTAGCACAGCAGGACGATCTCTCACCGCTGCGATTCTCCACCCGAGCGAATCCTCCAACTGCACTCCTGCAGATCGTGGTCGTCCGGGGAGATTCCTCCTTTGGTTTTGTCCGAGTTTTTAATTACTTTTTTTCCCCAGTTTATCCACTTTTATGTTTTCTCCGTCCTGACATTAGGACCGTGTCCAGAACATGCTTCCTCTTGCTCCTTCTAGAGGCTTTGGCGAAAAGTGAACCTGCGTCAGGTGGGATTACAGACTGCGTCTGCCCCTCCGACTGTATGAGAGACCGGGACCACAACTCATCCCTTTCAAATTAAAGTTCCCCTAGTTTTTCTACAAGAATAACCACAAATAGTCTTTTCTTCATGAATTTGACAGTCTTTTAACTCACATATTCTCTCTCTCTTTTAGATCTAAAATATACCTTTTTAATACACGTTTTTTATCTGGGTTACATGTGTGTCTATGTTACTGTGTGTGTGTGTGTGTGCCTATGTTACTGTGTGTGTGTGTGTGTGTATAATAATAATAATGCCATGAAACACCCAGTTGGAAATCCTGACAAAGAGAGAGAGAGAGAGAGAGAGAGAGAGAGAGAGAGAGAGAGAGAGTGTGTGTGTGTGTGTGTGTGTGTGTGTGTGTGTGTGTGTGCTAACGCTCTCTGTCTGCCATTTTACTCAGACGAGTTCACATTAAGTGCCAAGAACTACAAAAATGGCTGTGCTCGGCTTCTGTCTGCTGGCCCCTCCCCCCTCTCCTCTTGAAGCAGATGAAGGTTGCCAAGCAACCAGGACCAACTGTAACCAGTTACTGGTTACTGGTAACAGTTACTGCAGTTATGTCACTTAGAAATTGAGAGAAAATGCTGACACCTCCTCTCGAACAGGAAGGATTTCTGACCAGAACCGTATCTCCAATCATTGAACCGACTTAACCACAAGCAACATGAGACCTTCCTGATCGTTTTACATATTTGTTTGGTGTCGATAAATAAAGAAATGTGTCCTTAAGAGCAAGAGAGAGAAAGGTTACTTCTGCTTTGCTCCATAAAAAGTCCAGCCGTTTTAACATGGCAGTCTATGGGGCTGTGGATGGGTGTTGGTGGCGCAGCTTTGTGTCTTACGCCAAAACTAGTAATTTTTAACATGTATATTTAGACACATTTATAACAGAGACAGCTTCAACAGTGTTATCAGTGGGTGTGTGTGTGTGTCTGTGTTGCTGTGTGTGTGTGTGTGTGTGTGTGTGTGTGTGTGTGTGTGTGTGTGTGTGTGTGTGTGTGTGTGTGTAACCCTTCTGAAGCAGAAAAGTATTAGTAATGATAATAATAACTTTAAATAATGGCCAGAATAAGAAACAGAAGATTTAAATTCGACTACGGAGCCCAGGTGTAACCAACTGATGCACAAGAACGACACGACACTGTGGCTCTTTTTGTTAATGAGAACAATGCTCCCTTATTTTAATATGAAGCTGGGGAGAATAATAAAACACATGAAATACATACAACCGCCTTACCTGGGTAGGTATAGAAAATAACAAACAAAATAAAAGGTTTTCGCAGCTGCGTGTGGTTCTTCTTATTGTTCTGTTCACTTTACTCTATGTGCACCCTTTAGGTGTCAGTCCAGCCACATGGTTGTGTGGGTGTGTGTGTATGTGTAAAAGTGAGCAAAAGGATTCAATTCACGGTGTACGTCTAAGATTCTCCAGGGTCCGGCTCGCCATCAACGTCTCTCTCTGGCTCCGTCCTCCAGACAGGCTCTATCCAAATCCAAGGGTTCCTCAAAAACCTGACCTACAATAAGTAGGATCAGAACATATTTCTTCAATTTCTCAGATCTTAAATTATGAATTATTGTACATAAATCACTTTAAATTGTCTCTATATTATGTAGAGGATAAGTGCTTTAACTAACTTGTATTGCAAAATAAGATCACAATTTCTCAGTAGCAAAAGGTGAATAATTCAAAGTATATTATGATACCAAATGATTATTTTTCGAACAGTACCATCACATATATATATATGCTAGTAACATAGCAATTAACATATTAATTATCACAAATAGCCAAAATGTAAACTCTTGTAATGTTCACAGTAAGAAACCATAACTTAATGTGCTTAAAATAAACAAATATGTTCACAGTCACACACACATGGCACACCATAACTCAAGTAAAAGCTAGACAAAATTGTTACATTGGAGCTTGGTGTGACTGGCAGTGCTGATTAGCCCCGGAGCTAGCGCTCCGATGTTAGCATTGAGCTAGTGGTTAGCTCACAGAGTTAGCCGTTTAGCTTGTAGAATTAGCGTTTTAGCATTTAGCATTAGCACAGCAGGACGATCTCTCACCGCTGCGATTCTCCACCCGAGCGAATCCTCCAACTGCACTCCTGCAGATCGTGGTCGTCCGGGGAGATTCCTCCTTTTCCTCACTTTTTTTCCCCAGTTTATCCACTTTTATGTTTTCTCCGTCCTGACATTAAGACCGTGTCCAGAACATGCTTCCTCTTGCTCCTTCTAGAGGCTTCGGCGAAAAGTGAACCTGCGTCAGGTGGGATTACAGACTGCGTCTGCCCCTCCGACTGTATGACAGACCGGGACCACAACTCATCCCTTTCAAATTAAAGTTCCCCTAGTTTTTCTACAAGAATAACCACAAATAGTCTTTTCTTCATGAATTTGACAGTCTTTTAACTCACATATTCTCTCTCTCTTTTAGATATAAAATATACCTTTTTAATACACATGTTTTTTATCTGGGTTACATGTGTGCCTATGTTACTGTGTGTCTATGTTACTGTGTGTGTGTGTGTGTGTGTGTGTGTGTGTGTGTGTGTGTTACTGTGTGTGTGTGTGTGTGTATAATAATAATGCCATGAAACACGCAGAAGATCAATAGTTGCTTGCTAGCAGCTATTGTGTGTGTCTGTGTCTGCTGGCCCCTCCCCCTCTCCTCTTGAAGCAGGCGAAGGTTGCCAAGCAACGAGGACCAACTGTTACCAGCAGAGCAGTTACTGCAGTTATGTCACTTAGAAATTGAGAGAAAATGCTGACACCTCCTCTCGAACAGGAAGGATTTCTGACCAGAACCGTATCTCCAATCATTGAACCGACTTAACCACAAGCAACATGAGACCTTCCTGATCGTTTTACATATTTGTTTGGTGTCGATAAATAAAGAAATGTGTCCTTAAGAGCAAGAGAGAGAAAGGTTACTTCTGCTTTGCTCCATAAAAAGTCCAGCCGTTTTAACATGGCAGTCTATGGGGCTGTGGATGGGTGTTGGTGGCGCAGCTTTGTGTGTTACGCCAAAACTATAAGGCTGACAGCTTTGGCAGGCGAATGTGAGTGAGACGACAAATTTTCCTACGTTTATATGTATAAATTGCGTCTGTAGTGGTACATTTGAGGCCATGGCAGTCAAATACGTTTTATTTTCTCACTGATTTTTCTCCCTGCTCTTCACTCTAGCTGATGATGTCATCCACTCTAGCAAAAACATTCCGCCACATACACACCCATTATAAACCCAGAAATTTGACTAAAAACCAGCTCAACTTTAAACCTTGATAGTTTAAAAACGGTTAAAGCTGTCGATGAGTGTAGTGAATCCGTGAAGAGAAGGCAAGCATACCTCCGTTTAAAAGTTTAAACTAAGTCTCTCGGTGGAAGTATGCCAGAGCAGTTCATTGTTGAAAATGCCTGTTGAAATTTACTTCGCCCCATTCATTCCCTATGGGATTTTTTTCTCAGTTTTTCGCGAATAAATTCGCGAAAAACCCGTGAATCTCTTAGAAAAGTAATAGCACTCGATTCGGGATCAAGACGCACGTTTTGATATATCATTTGTTGGGGTCCTCGCACCGTTGCGGGCCGCATTAATGTTCGAAAAAGGGCGGAAAATGAATAATAATAATAACTAGAAAATTCCCGCAGAAATTTTGAAAGTGACGAGTGGGCTGTTGCCGGGGTTCTGTATTTAAAAAGCACACCTCAAATAGTCATTTTTAACATGTATATTTAGACACATTTATAACAGAGACAGCTTCAACAGTGCTATCAGTGGGTGGGTGTGTGTCTGTTGCTGTGTGTGTGTGTGTGTGTAACCCTTCTGAAGCAGAAAAGTATTAGTAATGATAATAATAACTTTAACTAATGGCCAGAATAAGAAACAGAAGATTTAAATTCGACTAACGGAGCCCAGGTGTAACCAACTGATGCACAAGAACGACACGACACTGTGGCTCTTTTTGTTAATGAGAACAATGCTCCCCTATTTTAATATGAAGCTGGGGAGAATAATAAAACACATGAAATACATACAACAGCCTTACCCTGGTAGGTATAGAAAATACCAAACAAAATAAAAGGTTTTCGCAGCTGCGTGTGGTTCTTCTTATTGTTCTGTTCACTTCACTATATGTGCACCCTTTAGGTGTCAGTCCAGCCACACGGTTGTGTGGGTGTGTGTGTATGTGTAAAAGTGAGCAAAAGGATTCAATTCACGGTGTACGTCTAAGATTCTCCAGGGTCCGGCTCGCCATCAACGTCTCTCTCTGGCTCCGTCCTCCAGACAGGCTCTATCCAAATCCAAGGGTTCCTCAAAAACCTGACCTACAATAAGTAGGATCAGAACATATTTCTTCAATTTCTCAGATCTTAAATTATGAATTATTGTACATAAATCACTTTAAATTGTCTCTATATTATGTAGAGGATAAGTGCTTTAACTAACTTGTATTGCAAAATAAGATCACAATTTCTCAGTAGCAAAAGGTGAATAATTCAAAGTATATTATGATACCAAATGATTATTTTTCGAACAGTACCATCACATATATATATATATATATGCTATCAACATAGCAATTAACATATTAATTATCACAAATAACCAAAATGTAAACTCTTGTAATGTTCACAGTAAGAAACCATAATTTAACGTGCTTAAAATAAACAAATATGTTCACAGTCACACACACATGGCACATCATAACTCAAGTAAAAGCTAGACAAAATTGTTACATTAGAGCTTGGTGTGACTGGCAGTGCTGATTAGCCCCGGAGCTAGCGCTCCGATGTTAGCATTGAGCTAGTGGTTAGCTCACAGAGTTAGCCGTTTAGCTTGTAGAATTAGCGTTTTAGCATTTAGCATTAGCACAGCAGGACGATCTCTCACCAATGCGATTCTCCACCCGAGCGAATCCTCCAACTGCACTCCTGCAGATTGTGGTCGTCCGGGGAGATTCCTCCTTTGGTTTTGTCCGAGTTTTTAATGACTTTTTTTTCCCAGTTTATCCACTTTTATGTTTTCTCCGTCCTGACATTAAGACCGTGTCCAGAACATGCTTCCTCTTGCTCCTTCTAGAGGCTTCGGCGAAAAGTGAACCTGCGTCAGGTGGGATTACAGACTGCGTCTGCCCCTCCGACTGTATGACAGACCGGGACCACAACTCATCCCTTTCAAATTAACGTTCCCCTAGTTTTTCTACAAGAATAACCACAAATAGTCTTTTCTTCATGAATTTGACAGTCTTTTAACTCACATATTCTCTCTCTCTTTTAGATATAAAATATACCTTTTTAATACACGTTTTTTATCTGGGTTACATGTGTGTCTATGTTACTGTGTGTGTGTGTGTGTGTGTCTATGTTACTGTGTGTGTGTGTGTGTATAATAATAATAATGCCATGAAACACCCAGTTGGAAATCCTGACAAAGAGAGAGAGAGAGAGAGAGAGAGAGAGAGAGAGAGAGAGAGAGAGAGAGAGAGAGAGAGAGAGAGAGTGTGTGTGTGTGTGTGTTGTGGTGTGTGTGTGTGTGTGTGTGTGGGTGTGTGTGTGCTAACGCTCTCTGTCTGCCATTTTACTCAGACGAGTTCACATTAAGTGCCAAGAACTACAAAAATGGCTGTGCTCGGCTTCTGTCTGCTGGCCCCTCCCCCCTCTCCTCTTGAAGCAGGTAACAGTTACTGCAGTTATGTCACTTAGAAATTGAGAGAAAATGCTGACACCTCCTCTCGAACAGGAAGGATTTCTGACCAGAACCGTATCTCCAATCATTGAACCGACTTAACCACAAGCAACATGAGACCTTCCTGATCGTTTTACATATTTGTTTGGTGTCGATAAATAAAGAAATGTGTCCTTAAGAGCAAGAGAGAGAAAGGTTACTTCTGCTTTGCTCCATAAAAAGTCCAGCCGTTTTAACATGGCAGTCTATGGGGCTGTGGATGGGTGTTGGTGGCGCAGCTTTGTGTGTTACGCCAAAACTAGTAATTTTTAACATGTATATTTAGACACATTTATAACAGAGACAGCTTCAACAGTGTTATCAGTGGGTGTGTGTGTGTGTGTGTGTGTGTGTGTGTGTGTGTGTGTGTGTGTGTGTGTGTGTGTGTGTGTAACCCTTCTGAAGCAGAAAAGTATTAGTAATGATAATAACTTTAACTAATGGCCAGAATAAGAAACAGAAGATTTAAATTCGACTACGGAGCCCAGGTGTAACCAACTGATGCACAAGAACGACACGACACTGTGGCTCTTTTTGTTAATGAGAACAATGCTCCCTTATTTTAATATGAAGCTGGGGAGAATAATAAAACACATGAAATACATACAACCGCCTTACCTGGGTAGGTATAGAAAATAACAAACAAAATAAAAGGTTTTCGCAGCTGCGTGTGGTTCTTCTTATTGTTCTGTTCACTTCACTATATGTGCACCCTTTAGGTGTCAGTCCAGCCACATGGTTGTGTGGGTGTGTGTGTATGTGTAAAAGTGAGCAAAAGGATTCAATTCACTGTGTACGTCTAAGATTCTCCAGGGTCCGGCTCGCCATCAACGTCTCTCTCTGGCTCCGTCCTCCAGACAGGCTCTATCCAAATCCAAGGGTTCCTCAAAAACCTGACCTACAATAAGTAGGATCAGAACATATTTCTTCAATTTCTCAGATCTTAAATTATGAATTATTGTACATAAATCACTTTAAATTGTCTCTATATGATGTAGAGGATAAGTGCTTTAACTAACTTGTATTGCAAAATAAGATCACAATTTCTCAGTAGCAAAAGGTGAATAATTCAAAGTATATTATGATACCAAATGATTATTTTTCGAACAGTACCATCACATATATATGCTATTAACATAGCAATTAACATATTAATTATCACAAATAACCAAAATGTAAACTCTTGTAATGTTCACAGTAAGAAACCATAACTTAATGTGCTTAAAATAAACAAATATGTTCACAGTCACACACATGGCACACCATAACTCAAGTAAAAGCTAGACAAAATTGTTACATCAGAGCTTGGTGTGACTGGCAGTGCTGATTAGCCCCGGAGCTAGCGCTCCGATATTAGCATTGAGCTAGTGGTTAGCTCACGGAGTTAGCCGTTTAGCTTGTAGAATTAGCGTTTTAGCACTTAGCATTAGCACAGCAGGACGATCTCTCACCGCTGCGATTCTCCACCCGAGCGAATCCTCCAACTGCACTCCTGCAGATCGTGGTCGTCCGGGGAGATTCCTCCTTTGGTTTTGTCCGAGTTTTTAATCACTTTTTTCCAGTTTATCCACTTTTATGTTTTCTCCGTCCTGACATTAAAACCGTGTCCAGAACATGCTTCCTCTTGCTCCTTCTAGAGGCTTCGGCGAAAAGTGAACCTGCGTCAGGTGGGATTACAGACCGTCTGCTCCTCCGACTGTATGACAGACCGGGACCACAACTCATCCCTTTCAAATTAAAGTTCCCCTAGTTTTTCTACAAGAATAACCACAAATAGTCTTTTCTTCATGAATTTGACAGTCTTTTAACTCACATTCTCTCTCTCTTTTAGATATAAAATATACCTTTTTAATACACATGTTTTTTATCTGGGTTACATGTGTGTCTATGTTACTTGTGTGTGTGTGTGTGTGTCTGTGTTACTGTGTGTGTGTGTGTGTGTGTAATAATAATAATGCCATGAAACACCCAGTTGGAAATCCTGACAAAGAGAGAGAGAGAGAGAGAGAGAGAGAGTGTGTGTGTGTGTGTGTGTGTGTGCTAACGCTCTCTGTCTGCCATTTTACACAGACGAGTTCACATTAAGTGCCAAGAACTACAAAAATGGCTGTGCTCGGCTTCTGTCTGCTGGCCCCTCCCCCTCTCCTCTTGAAGCAGAAAGGTTGCCAAGCAACCAGGACCAACTGTAACCAGTTACTGGTTACTGGTAACAGTTACTGCAGTTATGTCACTTAGAAATTGAGAGAAAATGCTGAGACCTCCTCTCGAACAGGAAGGATTTCTGACCAGAACCGTATCTCCAATCATTGAACCGACTTAACCACAAGCAACATGAGACCTTCCTGATCGTTTTACATATTTGTTTGGTGTCGATAAATAAAGAAATGTGTCCTTAAGAGCAAGAGAGAGAAAGGTTACTTCTGCTTTGCTCCATAAAAAGTCCAGCCGTTTTAACATGGCAGTCTATGGGGCTGTGGATGGGTGTTGGTGGCGCAGCTTTGTGTGTTACGCCAAAACTATAAGGCTGACAGCTTTGGCAGGCGAATGTGAGTGAGACGACAAATTTTCCTACGTTTATATGTATAAATTGCGTCTGTAGTGGTACATTTGAGGCCATGGCAGTCAAATACGTTTTATTTTCTCACTGATTTTTCTCCCTGCTCCTCACTCTAGCTGATGATGTCATCCACTCTAGCAAAAACATTCCGCCACATACACACCCATTATAAACCCAGAAATTTGACTAAAAACCTGCTCAACTTTGAGCCTTGATAGTTTAAAAACGGTTAAAGCTGTCGATGAGTGTAGTGAATCCGTGAAGAGAAGGCAAGCATACCTCCGTTTAAAAGTTTAAATTAAGTCTCTCGGTGGAAGTATGCCAGAGCAGTTCATGTTGAAAATGTCTGTTGAAATTTACTTCGCCCCATTCATTCCCTATGGGATTTTTTTCTCAGTTTTTCGCGAATAAATTCGCGAAAAACTCGTGAATCTCTTAGAAAAGTAATAGCACTCGATTCGGGATCAAGACGCACGTTTTGATATATCATTTGTTGGGGTCCTCGCACCGCTGCGGGCCGCATTAATGTTCGAAAAAGGGCGGAAAATGAATAATAATAATAACTAGAAAATTCCCGCAGAAATTTTGAAAGTGACGAGTGGGCTGTTGCCGGGGTTCTGTATTTAAAAAGCACACCTCAAATAGTCATTTTTAACATGTATATTTAGACACATTTATAACAGAGACAGCTTCAACAGTGCTATCAGTGGGTGGGTGTGTGTCTGTTGCTGTGTGTGTGTGTGTGTGTGTGTAACCCTTCTGAAGCAGAAAAGTATTAGTAATGATAATAATAACTTTAACTAATGGCCAGAATAAGAAACAGAAGATTTAAATTCGACTACGGAGCCCAGGTGTAACCAACTGATGCCCAAGAACGACACGACACTGTGGCTCTTTTTGTTAATGAGAACAATGCTCCCCTATTTTAATATGAAGCTGGGGAGAATAATAAAACACATGAAATACATACAACAGCCTTACCCTGGTAGGTATAGAAAATAACAAACAAAATAAAAGGTTTTCGCAGCTGCGTGTGGTTCTTCTTATTGTTCTGTTCACTTCACTATATGTGCACCCTTTAGGTGTCAGTCCAGCCACACGGTTGTGTGGTGTGTGTATGTGTAAAAGTGAGCAAAAGGATTCAATTCACGGTGTACGTCTAAGATTCTCCAGGGTCCGGCTCGCCATCAACGTCTCTCTCTGGCTCCGTCCTCCAGACAGGCTCTATCCAAATCCAAGGGTTCCTCAAAAACCTGACCTACAATAAGTAGGATCAGAACATATTTCTTCAATTTCTCAGATCTTAAATTATGAATTATTGTACATAAATCACTTTAAATTGTCTCTATATTATGTAGAGGATAAGTGCTTTAACTAACTTGTATTGCAAAATAAGATCACAATTTCTCAGTAGCAAAAGGTGAATAATTCAAAGTATATTATGATACCAAATGATTATTTTTCGAACAGTACCATCACATATATATATATATGCTATCAACATAGCAATTAACATATTAATTATCACAAATAACCAAAATGTAAACTCTTGTAATGTTCACAGTAAGAAACCATAACTTAATGTGCTTAAAATAAACAAATATGTTCACAGTCACACACACATGGCACATCATAACTCAAGTAAAAGCTAGACAAAATTGTTACATTAGAGCTTGGTGTGACTGGCAGTGCTGATTAGCCCCGGAGCTAGCGCTCCGATATTAGCATTGAGCTAGTGGTTAGCTCACAAGTTAGCCGTTTAGCTTGTAGAATTAGCGTTTTAGCATTTAGCATTAGCACAGCAGGACGATCTCTCACCAATGCGATTCTCCACCCGAGCGAATCCTCCAACTGCACTCTGCAGATTGTGGTCGTCCGGGGAGATTCCTCCTTTGGTTTTGTCCGAGTTTTTAATGACTTTTTTTTCCCAGTTTATCCACTTTTATGTTTCTCTCCGTCCTGACATTAAGACCGTGTCCAGAACATGCTTCCTCTTGCTCCTTCTAGAGGCTTCGGCGAAAAGTGAACCTGCGTCAGTGGGATTACAGACTGCGTCTGCCCCTCCGACTGTATGACAGACCGGGACCACAACTCATCCCTTTCAAATTAACGTTCCCCTAGTTTTCTACAGAATAACCACAAATAGTCTTTTCTTCATGAATTTGACAGTCTTTTAACTCACATATTCTCTCTCTCTTTTAGATATAAAATATACCTTTTTAATACACGTTTTTTATCTGGGTTACATGTGTGTCTATGTTACTGTGTGTGTGTGTGTGTGTGTCTATGTTACTGTGTGTGTGTGTGT